>CAUJNA010003257.1:482500-485000 GCA_963377175.1 Effrenium voratum | reverse complement strand
TTGCTGTGTGATGTTTTGTAACCTTGAGCCGGGTACCAGCATTCTCCTGGGCTTACGAGGGAAGACTCCTCAGGTGGACTTTGCCGTCGAAGTTGCGAAGAAAGGCCTGGGGCGTTCGAAAGGCCACGAGTGCCGAGCAGAAATGGCTGTGGGTCGTGGGTCAAAAATAGGTATCCAAGATGGAACCCTGGTAAATGAAAACATGGACTAAAACCTGCGGTTTTCTGGTAGCTTAATTTTGACCCATACCCTTAAATTGCCACTGAACCACTTGAGTCTGTCAGGTCGCACCCCACAATTAGATGCTAGCTTCAGAGACTTCTGGTCTACTGGCAACAGACGAAACAGTGCCTAGATTTTGATGCATGCAGTGTGGCTCTATTTGAAGGGCGGCCTTGTTGTTGCTGCCACGTGCCCACTTTGTCCTAGTGCCTGATTTAATTGCATTTCTACCATGTTTGACGTCTCCCGAACTCGGCATGCGTTGCCCATTGAAGACGCGTTTCTGGGAGATTCGTCTTACCACGGCCGGAGCATGGGCTGACTTGTGCCATTCAGAAATCGGGCGTGGTGCGTGACCTTCATCCAACACGGTCAGTTTGATTTCTCCCTTGTTATTGTGGCGTTCGCTTTCTGCCGCCTCCCAGGTGTCATCTCCCTTTTCAAGAATGAGCGACGCTCCTTCTGCGAGGCGGGGAACAGCCCAGCGCGAACAGGAGCCCGCTGACATGGGCGAAAGTCGCAGTCAACGTTGTAGCTGTCGTGCTTGTAAGTTAGGATTCCTGCCGCTGTTTGGTTGTCGGTGGCTCGCTTTTGGCAGGGCAGGCCTGTTTAAATTGGACACTTGGAAGGATGGGACGCCCGAAAACGGTTGCTTCGCTCACACTTGAGGCTTGTCCCAACTTATTTCGTGGCCAACCTCTGTGATGCGGTACCAGTGTTTAACATGAGGTCTGCCTCTGCGCATGGTCATGCCCGTGGAGACCCTGGTCATTACTGTTATTCGCAATGCCTGTTTTCACAGATGCAGCCCCTTGGACGCGTGTTGCAGGATTGTTTTCCGGAACTCTTCCCGCAGACGAATCGACTTGCCAATCGCATCGCGCAGGTGGCGCAGTTCATCAAGAAGGAGTTTGACAAGCGCTGCTGCCGGGATTTGCGCTTGGATAGGGTTGCTCCCTCTTTGCTTGTTTCGTTTCTTTTGGTGTGTCCCGAAGGTTTCCAAGCTGGCAACTTGACTCCATACATGCGGATGGCTGGCGTTTAGTTGTGCATCAGCCATGGATGCTCAGGACTCGTTTTGAGGCTGGTGAACTGTGAATCGTCAGTTCTGTGCCAGACTTGTACCGAGCAACATGACGCCACTCATGAGCGACGCAACGGAGGGGCTCATTCGTTGCACCGCTCGTTTGTCGGGCCCCGGGCCAGGGCCTTTCAAGGTGCGTGGCACGTCTTTGTGGGGAAACACTTCGGTGCTTGGGTCACTTACGAGGCGAGCCGTTGGAAGTTGGGAGAAGGCAAGTGAGATGTGTGTGTGTGTGTGTGTGGGTGGGTGGGTGGGTGGGCGAGTGCGTGCGTGCGTCGAGGGCGAGTTCCAAATTTACTCTGGAACCAACTCTGCAGCCACACCAACGAAGCTAGTTAAGATGACTGGATGCATCACGGGACACCTTGATTTGTACCTGCTAGTGATAATGTTGTCTTGGTCCCTGAACCGTTTTTGCTTCTTTCGCCGCCGTTGAAGCATCTAAATGACATCTAAAGCAAAGGGACGCCAAGTGTCTCATGAGCAGCTTGTCTACACGTATGCTTGCGCAATCGGAGCTGGAACTCAATGAGTTTGAACTTAATGCGCCGATTTGGAGATTCCACCCCCTTAGGAGGGATTTAAGTGTGTGCGTGCGTGCGTGCGTGCGTGTGTGTGTGTGTGTGTGTGTGTGTGTGGGTGGGTGGGTGGGTGGATGGGTGGGCGGGGTGGGCGGGTGTGCGGGTGTGCCAAGGCAGCAGGTTTGGATGCGTGATGTGCACATGGGCTTTGAAATTCCAGGGTGCTAGTTAGCCAATGGAGCCATTTGCTGCGGGAGCAGGGAGTATTTTGCGACCCAGGCAATTATGGGGTATGGCAAAGCCGTCGTCATGTTTTGGTTCGCTGAGCGCTTGGGTCAGCTTGGGCTGTGCCCAAGTGACCCAAGTGTCCCAAGTGACAAACATCGACTTGGAACGTATGCGAAATGCGTGCGTTCCTAGACGGAAAAGCCGAAAGGCGGTCCATGCGAGGCACACAAATTGGTGTACTTCCACATCGGCCAGGCCCGTGTTTGATGCCGTTGCCCAGCATCAGAGATGGCGTGTTTTTGTGGTCTCCCAGTGAAGAAAAGGTGACAGACCTGCTTGCCTGCAAAAGGCCAAAAATGTGTTTGTCATTATGCTGCTGTACTTGTCAGGCAGGCTTTTTGATCTACAAGCACGGCTGATGCAGCATAAAGTCGTGGCGAAGACA
>CAUJNA010003257.1:455000-477500 GCA_963377175.1 Effrenium voratum | reverse complement strand
AAAGAACGGGTTGCTCCGCGTTTCGGGCGTCGAGTGCCGCGCCGAGGGCCTCGCGTCAGGCCGGGGAGAAGGCCAGGAGCCCGAAGCGTCGGAAGGCCGCGAAGCCGAAGCAGGAGGATTGCCAGGGGGCCCAGGCGGAACGGTCACCGCCCAAAAATCCCTGAATCCCCGGCTCGTGACGTGAGTCGCATGTCTTGGTTTGGGCGTTTGAAGCGAGACATCTGGTGACTCTTTTACAGAAGGCGGTAAGATCAATGGCCAAATGCAGGTAATGCCGGAGTAATGTTCACCCCTGTTGATTAAATGGGGGTGTTCCACTCCAGCTATGAATCCCTACTAAAGCCAGGAACACCCCCAATAGAAATAACCAGGAATCAGGCTTGAATGCGGGGTCGACATCAAATGGTTTGGGCTTTTGAAGCCAGAAATCGAATCGCCAAATGGAGCTAACCTAAAGCTGGCTGCCTCCATTGATCCCAGAGCCGCCTGATCTTGGCTTCAGCTCAGGAAGCGCCTTGGGGTGATGCTTAATACGTGGATGTACGAAATCTATTTCGCACCACCGTTCAGAAACCTGGAATGATGAATCTTCTGTAAATACCAATAAACAATGGTTTCCCATGGTTTCCAAGTGGTGCAGGATTCCGTCCATCCAAAGTAGGACTCTGGAGCCCAGCATTTGAAGAACAAGTGCTGGCACCAGCAATCCTTGGCACGTCCATGGGATGTCCATGGCGCCCACGCAACTTGCCAACTGGGCGAGAGGTGCTGTCGGGCTGAGTGCGCAGCCCCATTCACAGTGATGTGAGCAGAGTTAGCTTTTGCTTCTGACCGAGGCAAAACGATGTGTTGTGTCGCGTGTGCGCGTTGCATATTTATTGTTTGAGGACCGACTTATCGCTGCCTTTGATCACAAGTTGAGCGATTGCTAGGCTGAAAGGCGCCATTGACTAAATGAATCGCACAGCAGGCAACACACGCAGCTGATGCAAGTCAAGCTTGCCACCAAAGAAAGAGATCGGGCGCTTTGATGACAGCCTTTGAGTTTGCAAGATTCCTAAAGTGGTGTGCTCTTCATTGTAACCCAATTCATGCCAAGCACGAGTCGCTCGAGAGACGAATCGGTTGAACATGGAAGTAGCACATGCCAATATGAATGTAGTATGCACAGGTCCAACAACCAGGCCAGACATGAATGTGATATGCTAGCAGTTGCCTGTCCTCATGCATATCCCGGAGGGCAACTTGCTTCTTCGTGTTTGTTGAGTGTATCGTCCGTGGCGCTCAGAACTTTACAAGGGGGGCAGCAATGTAGCCGGATTCGAAAAAGCATGCCAATGTACGACTATGTCAGAGTGTGTTACCATTTCTGCACACTGCCCTCTCCTGGCTTGCGCATTTGAGCATGAGTCGCGAATCAAGGATTGCAGCCGCTCTTGAGCAGTCCGATTCAAGCAAGTGCTTTTTTTAGCTTTTCATTCAGCAATGCCGTAAGGTGAGAGCTTAAAACTGATGTTCAGTTTGAGCACATGTGGATCAGTGCATGTCATGCCCTTTAGCCTTGGAATAGATATCGTGCACGTCCTTTGCAGAACATGACAGTCAATGAAGCTTCCAATCATCCCAGCGAGAGCCTCGTCATAGTCGGAACACACATCCTTGCAAGAACAAGCAGGATATGCTCTGCGCTGCTCAACCTTTGGCTTAAATCGCAGCGATCCTCACAACTAGCCTTGCAAACGGGCAACCATGAGCAAGCTATCCAAGCAAATGGACGTTCAACGCGACCAGAGTCCAAGAGAGAAGTCACGACTCCAGCCAACGTTTGTTTGCAGACATTGCCAAGATCGCGCATCGCAGCAAATCATGCCGAAGCCAGTGAAGCCGTAAAGCCGTATTAAGTGCTCAGCTATCATGCAGGCTGGGCCATCTTTGTTGCGCGGTTGTGTTGCATTTGCATGACTGTTGCTATACCCCTTTCTGCGTATTCTTAATTGTGACCGCTGGGAGCTTTGATCATGAAACAGCCTATATAGGCTTTGCCTTGAAGTTGCAGCCCCCCGTGCTTTCAGACCATGCCTGATTGCCATATCTCAAATATGTACTGCATGGCTATTTTGCCCACCCGAAGCAAGCGCAGAAGTGACGAATCCAAGCGCGAGACTGTCTGATGGATTCATGCAGTGCACGATTGCGCAGGGCCTTGCGGGCTTTTGGCAACGTGAGCAACGGGCCCTGAAATCTCAGAGGCAGGAGCAAGCGCTGGGATTCTTCGGCCCCGACCGGGCGGAGAGATCGGAAAGCCATATGCAAAGGCTCAGGAGTTCGGAACCCGATCTTTGGCACCGGAATGTTCCGGCCGGACAGAGGAAGCCCACCATGACTCAAGCGGCGTTTTTGACTTCCGATCTCAAGAGGTGAAGGCCTCGCGCCTTTTCTTCCTGGAAGGCCATTTTCCTTTGAGGCAACTGGCAGCCAAACAGAAATACTGGATTCGGGTGTTCCGCAAGTTGACGTGGTGCTCAGAGAATGCCCCAGAGAGTTAGGAATGAACCTCGGGTTCCCTTAAAGGAAACCACAAGGGATTGTTTAAGGGGTCGTTCCCTCATTCCCTGCTCAGCACTCAATGAGCCAGAAATTTGATGTGCGAGTCAAGAAATGAGCTGCCCCCTATGGAAGCCGATGTGAAGCTCCAGATAGTCCGATACCTTGCTGGTGCTCAGGGAATAAGGGAATGATCCCGAGAAAAACCATCCAACTGGTGGTTTCCTTTAAGGGAATCCCCTTCCGATTCATTCCCAAAAGCTGGTCTTGGTGATTCCGCACTGAGCAGCAGCAAGATGTGTAGCGGACATCATCTGCTGAATTTGTGACTTGTACCCCACGTCAACGCAGCTCCCAGTCGCTCAGAATGTGTTGGGAGCTAAGCAAAAAACAGAGGGCTACATGCGAAAATCGCTTCTGGTGCCAAGTTCCAAACGTCTTTGCTTGGCTTGCAGCAGACTTTCATGGACGGCTTTGTCGTTTTTAAGTTTCAACAGCCGGAGTTGCTGTTGGTAAGGGCCGTAGATATCTCATCCGTCTTATAGTATTCGGGCAAAGGGAGCCACGACGAAGGTCCGCACATTGCAACTTGCCCCTTTGAGGCGAGTGGCCTGGGTTGGCGACCTGAAGCCTTGCGTGTGTGCTTAAACCAACCCGCGTTGCCCGTCAGGCCGGTGGCAGATTCTAGCCCGGGCCTTGGGGATGTAGAGACGTTGGAGCCTTGCGATATCTTTGGGCCACCATGGCCACCTTCACAGAGGCTGCGGGAGAGTAGCTCTAGGAGTTGATTCCTGGTCCATTCTTTTCAACCATCTTTTTTTTTTTTAATGCGGTTCCGTTTCCCCTGGGTTTTTGCCGGTTTCTGCAAAGATTCGGATCTGTGGAAAAAATGGAATTGGAAGGTAGCAAGAGATACCCTCCCTCAGACCAACACGGAAGCTCCCAAAAAGGATTCTGTACATGGAGCCAAGTCTTCCGTTTCGGGGTCCGAACTCGGGAGCTTCCGGCGGTTCGTCTGAAGCCCCCAACCTGCGTTGCAACCGTTGCTCCCCTCGGCGCGACCGCAGGTGTGATCCAGAGGTACTGGCCGGATGCTCCCGTGCCCCAGCTGAAGGAGCTGAGGACGCCGCAGCCGCCGCCCAAACGCGAGGCCGAAACGGAGCCGCCTTGGGGCAAGGCATGTAAGGGTCAAATGTTAGAAAGAGAATACAATTAAGGGGCAACACTGACATATATGTATATATACATAATATATACATATATATATATATTATAAACAATATATACATATGTATATATATATATGTACTAGAATAGGGTTATGGGGTACTTTACAACCACATGTGTGGTTATATGGGTTGTATGGGTAAAGTGTCAGAAACGTGTTTTGCCCGTTACACTGCTTGATTTGCTTGGCACTTGTTGATACTTTGGCAGTGCTATTGACCAGTCTCTTAAGAACCATATAAGCCGGTTGACCAAATGGCATGCCTGGACAGGGCCTACCCCCAGCTCCCGACGGGCAAGGCAGGGATGCGGAAGGATGCGACAAAGTCTCGAGTGTACCAAAGGGGAAGAAGGCTCGTGACGTGTGGCAAATTGGCTTGGATACATGGTTGGCCATGGGTCAAAATCCAGAAACCCCAGTGAACATCCAATGGCACCATTGTTTTTTTCCCCCTGCAACAGTCATTGAAGCTGACATCAACCTCAACGATTGTAGGAGGTTCATGGCAGATGTGGACTGACTCATGGGGCAGAAGGCATTTTGTTGGCGACAGAGCCGCACCTTGTGATCGACTGCCCAACTTCTCCGTGCAAAAATCGATCTCCCGACTCTTCTTATTTCGCCCTGCAACAAAAATCAGGGGCATTCACTTGATACTTGTGGAACCCTTTCGGCCGGTTTCTCCGGTTCGGAGGGGGCCGGCCCATTGGAGAAACCAACTTGGGCGTGCCGAGGCCCCGAGCCGCAGCTTCCGGAGGGCGAGGAGTTGAAAGGGAAGGGGTGAAGCCATGATGGCCTCCAGGCGGTTCCATGAGGAACTAGGTCCCCCACTCGCGCCCTTTTGCAGTTTCTTTCTTGGGGGAGGGTTCCCCTACTAAAAGAGACTACAGAAAAAGGTTGGTACCAACTTATTCTAGCCTCTCTACTGGAGGACCTAGGGAAGCTTCCCGGACTTTGGCAGACTTGGTTGCATTTTCGGGATCGGCCAAGTCAAGAGAGCTTCCATGTTCGGGATAGCGAAATATATTCTTCACAAGTTCGCCTTGCCGCAACCCTTGACCCTCCATGAGGTCGCCTTGAAGCAGTTGAGTCGGGTGGCTTTCCCCGAGGAGATCAGCGACGGAGAGGCGAAGAGAATGCTCGAGGAGTTTCGTCAGAGCTTGGGCCTTATGTCTTCACTCGACTGACACGCTCCACGAAAAACAGAAGCCATATGTAGCTGTCCGTTCATCGAAACGACCCAGGTTGGAACAAAACTGGTTGGCAACACTCGCCGCTCTTTAAATTGCCATGCTGCAAAGGCCGCATGTCGCGAAATAATCTTGGCATGCAGTGTGTCGGAGGTGAGACCTGCCAGCAAATCCGGGACACCATCAGATCCGACCCGCAGGCTGGGAGAGAGACGACAAGAGCTGCTCGCCCACTGCCAGCTCCATTCTGCAGGTCAAGTGCCTTCCACTGAGTTGTTTCAGAAAAGGACGGCATACGATTCCGTGAATTTTGTGTTGAGGTGGTCAAAAAGTCTACATTCACATCACCAGCCCTTTCTGCGTAGCCGTTTGTCCCTCCCCAAAAAGTTGAGGCATGGAATGCTCCGATCCATTGGCTCGTCCCTTAGGAGTGGCTTCGGTGTTCCTTTTGGGCGTTCCTTGGAAACAACTGAGCAAACAATCGGGGTATGTCCTCAAGACAGCCAGGCCCAGCTTGTTCCCCATTCGTCTAGGGGTACCTTCCACTTCCATTCTTTCCAGGGATCCGTCTTTCTAAAAGACCTCCGGGCACCCAGAAAAAAACGGCCCCGGGTTTTTGGAGCGAACGATGGGGAATCAACCATTAGAACTCGGGCTCCCCCTTCCAGGAGCTGGAGTCCTTTTTGGAGGAGCTCACGAAGTCGAACCCGGAGCTGATCAAAGCCATCGCCAAGCACCAGACGGACGGGAGAAACGGAGCAAGGCTACTGTTCTGGGGGACACTTCCATTTCCATTCTTTACAGGGATCCGAATCTTTTCAGAAAACCATCAGAACCTCAGGGGAAACAGCCATTGGTTTTTGAAAAGAAGGATGGTTGAAGAGAATGGCGAATCAGCCCCTAGAACTGTGGATGGTTGCGAAATCAAACCCTAGAAAGGATGATTCCCCCGCAAGCACAAGTGTTGGTGTTTTTGGGGTTCTACTGTGGATGGTTGCGAAATCCATTTCGCACCACCTAAGAAACCCTAGAATGATTCGATTCCCCTGTAAATGCCAACAAGCAATGGTTCCCCATGGTGTCAATCTGGTGCAGGATGTGGTCCATCCACAGCATGAAACTTGATGGCTGTTTGGTAGCGAATCTTTGGACTTTAACTTTTTTGGTTGATGCAGTGTTTGTTTTTGTTGCCTTTATTGGACCCACACAAACTGCTGTTTTTTTGGACCCACAGCAAATGTGACTTTTGGCAGAGGGTCATTTCAACCAAGGAAGTGTCGCCATACGTTGCATGCTTCTGTATGGGTGCGTGTTTTTTGCTCACTGGACTCACGCGAGGAGTCAATGATTTTGTCACCAAAAGCACGTCCACATGAGGCTACTTTGGCTTCTAGCAACTTCCCCTCCAACACTTGACACTGTCCAGGACTTCCTGCGGATACTTACGACCGGCTTTACGATCAAGGCGTGCGAGAAGGATATCAATGAACTGGGCTTTGCGGATCATGGGCGATATTAACGTGGGCTCGTTTCTTTTTGTTCTGTGAACAAGCTTCCTTGAGTTCCTGACCAGGGAATCGTCCCATCTCGTTTCCTCCAATTGTAGCACCCAAAGGCTGCTGGGGCTTTCAGTGGAAGACCAAGACCCCTCCATTGGAAACCCTTGGGTGTTTGGGGTGTCAAAACCTCGTTTGACGGGCCTAAATACATCGGGAGCCTTTGGATTGGTGTGGTGAAGGGGAGGGGTCCCATTTTTTTCTCTACAAAAGCCAGGGGCCTCCTTCAAATCCCGAACCACCAATCCAAAGCACCAAGTGAGCCACTTGCTCAACCGATTCGGGTAAATGAAGGTCAGGGACAATCCCAGCCAGAAGCAGAAGCATGGCTCTGGGTCAACCATTTGAATTACCGAGTCTTGATTGGGTGGTGTGGTTGAGGGGAGGGTTCCTACTTACCCTCTACAAAAGCCAAGAATCCCTCAAAATCCCAAACCAACAATCCAAACCAAAACAACAATCCAAATCAAACCAACTAGGGTGAGCCGCGAGCGTATCCGCGAAACCCGCAGGCCAAAGCTGAGCCTGATGAGCTGGTGGAGGAGGCGGAGGCTGCCTGCTCTCCACGCAGAGATTGCCCATCGTGGGTTTTTGGTTCAGGTTGAATTCAAGTGGAATGCTAGAAGGTTCCCGTTTTCTCTAGAAGGCACCTTCTAGGGTTCACTTGGGTTTTGTTTGTTCAAGTGAAATCTGAATTATGGAAACGCCAGGAACAACGGAGCAAGAAAGAAGGCCCAACACCTAGCAGCAGCTCGCCTCAGCCACAAGCAGCTTGGCCCTGTACAGCGAAACACCCTACCAAACCGAGAACCTTGGCTTGGACGAAGCTGAGATCAAGCTGGCTTCAAACATGCTGGAGATGTTATCTTACTCGGCCCCCCAGTAGTGCCCTTTTATCCTTTTTTGGGGGAAGGTTCCCTTACTAAAGTAGCCCACAGAAAAAAAGGGTACCCTTATTCTAACCTCTCTGCTGGAGGACCTAGCTTAGCCGTACTTTTGCAAAACCAGGCCGGCCACCTCACGGCCATCCCGAAAGCTGGCAGAAGCTCATCGGAGCCCTGATGAATCGAACAGCATCGTCCTCTAGTTCGGATGGGGTTGCTGGAAACGGGCCGCAAATGTCTTCTTTGCCATAGGTTTCCAAGAATACGCTGCAAAGGGTCGCGCAGGTTCAATTGCGGCAGGGGTCGTTCCATTTCTCCTTCCCTGCCTATCGCACCAGCAAAATGCATTGCAGGTTTTACCACCACCACCACCACCTGCTGTGGTGGCCAGCCAGCGTAAGGCTCGACGAGAGGCCGGGACTCCCGGTCCATGCCTAGGGCTGTAGCTGATTGAATCGGCGGACCCCGTTTGCAAGGCTCTTTTTCCCGCTGATCATCTCGGGCGTGTTCAATTTTCGGAGGGTACCCGCTTGTTTGCGGTTCTAAGGGGAACCTAGAAGGGTATGGGTCAAAAATAGACCACTACAGGACCGCAAGTTGTAGTCCATGTTTCCATTTACAAGGGTTCCATTTACCCACAGCCAAAAGGAAAGCCGCCATTTTGGCGGGTCCCAAGCCAAAAAGGACAAGACATACCCATTGGACACGGGCACAGGGGATCGATCGCTGAGGCCAAGGCTGCCCGTCAAGCAAATGGCCCCAGAGAGTGTCAGACTGCGCCAAATGTTTGCAAGGGAGCGCCAGGTGTGTCTTTGCGGTACCCATTTTTGCTGGCTTTGAAGGGGAAACCAGGAAACCCGAAGCCATTTTGCGGGGGGTCCCCGATAGGAAAGGACAGACCCGTTGCTGTAGGTGTCAAGGGGTGGCACCGAATCGAGTGCCCTAAGAGTTGTTTGATGACTCTGCTAGTCGGATTCATTTGGTGTTTTACATACTTGTACGCGGCAGTGACGATGACGTTTTGTTTTTTGGCTTATACCTGATAGGCGCGATCTTTAAAAACATAGGGTTGTTTTCCTCAGCTTTTTGATACCCTCCCACCAATCAACATGGAACCTGACAAAGGCCCGGTTGGTCCAAACCTCGAAACCACGTTAATTGGTGGGGTTCCTCACCCGGCTAGTTGGATCGACGGAGTTGCTGTGAGGGCTTGACAGCTGCTCGCAGCTCCTTTGAGCCCCTTGAGGCAACAGCTCGCCGAGAAAAAAAAGGTGTTGTTTGAAATGGAAGCCAAAAGGAAAGCCATTTCTTGTTTTGGTTTCGGGGGGGCTGAAGAAGACACCCACATGAAAGCGGCGGGTTTGGTTTCGGGGCACAGTAAAGAAGCGACGACAAGAGATGGCACAGCATTCACTCGCCCGACAAGATGGTTGGGAGACCGCACGAAGCTTGTGACCTCGTGGGCAAGAATAAGGCTTTCACATTGCTGGGACGGACCATGGGACATTGGCTTGCCTCAGACCCCGTTTGCCTTTGCGCAGTCTGCTTGCTTTTCTTCGTAGCTACGTGCACCGTGTCCATTCGGTTTTGCCCCTTAAATCCTGCTTGCTACTTCTATGGCTCTGTCTAAGGGGAAACCAACCATGGCCCAGGCGCGGAATGCGATGCAGCCTTTGTCGTCCACCTGTCACACCTTGGCACTGCGCCCGGATGTCTCGGGCATGGAAGGAGTACACAGTGACCCCTGAAGCAAGCGCTACGGATACCCAACATATTGCAAGTACACCCACCACACTTTACGCCAAACCCATGGCAAATTGAGGTAAATTGGGGGTTGCCCCCTCCCTGGTGTCAAAAGCGATGCTCGGGGTGTCAATACGATGGCTAGGTAGCGTTTTTCAGGTGCTGGTGTAAATATGATGCTGTAAAATGGAATCGGACTTGCGGAGTTGAACAATCCAAAATCAAGTCTTTGTTTTTAGAGCAAACCAATCCCGGATGAGAACTTCACCCCAAATCAGTTGCCACCGCACTGGGTCAAACATAATTTTCCAGATCCTCTTGCTGGTTGCCATTGCGAGGCTTCTGCCCACAGCCCCTACAGCTGTGCTGTGTGCAAGGAGCGTCGTGAGTCGTTTCTCGTTTTGAAGCTGGTTGCTTCTCCCGTTTTTTTGGGGTGGGGGTTGAGCTGAGAATTTGAGGCAGGAAAAAAACGCCCCTTGCACGCCTCTTAGCCGCTTAGCCTCTTGACTCCAGGGTTGGAATGAGGGGTACTGTGACACCAGGGAACCTCCCCTTTTATTTCGAAGGCCAATTGGTATCACAGAGGTGGCCGGCAATTCCCAGAATTATGATGTGGCGCCTCTCTAACTCTGGAGACAAAAGACGCTGCCAAGCTAAGAGTTGTTGCCGGGCAACCCATGCTAGTCAGACTTTGTCGGGACTTCTTGGCCTCTTGGCAGGAACGGGGCTACGGCTTCTCTTCGTGTTTTTTTAGTCTCGCCCTGGCGCAGTCCTTGGAAGACCTGTCGCTGTGCAGCGCCTGCCAATGCGTACGCTTCTGCTCGAAAGAGCACCAGAGGGCCTTTTGGCCCAGGCGCGGCTCCGATGCCTCGATGTCTCGCGAGCGAGAGGGGGGGGGGTGGAAGTGCTTGCACCCTTGGAGCTCGGACGCGCGCCCGGAAAGCGCCCGGGACATCGGATGTTGCGGGTCGCTGGGAGCCGAGCCGACGAGCCGACGAGCCGACGGCGTGATGCCAGGCATCAGTCAGTTTGCAAGTTCCTTGCTTCCATCAAGGGTGGCTTGTTGCAGCAGGCCGGGCAAAAAATGTGCAGGGCAGAGCGTGAAGTGGGCATGGGTCTTATTTTCCCCACTGTATATTGATGTGCGAGCCTAAAGGAAGTCTCTTGGCTTTCGGCTTTCGGCTTTCGGCTTTCGGCTTTCGGCTTTCGCAAGACTTTGCTTCTGGCAAGGCTGCAGGCCGGCGATGGATGCAGGACTTCCTTCCAGAGCTCATGGGTGTTTGGACCCGGACCAGGCGGCCACGAGATCGGTTCCGTGGGGCTAGAAACAGGTCACGCCGTCAGGGGCGATCCCTGCCACATGTTTGACTCTAGCCGGGGCCAGCGGCTTTTGACGCTAGCCGGGGCCATCAAAAAACTGCAGGGCCCTTGGCCATAGGTGGTCCTTTTTGGTGGTCTTGGTCGAATAGATGGCGATTCCTGGTATTTCCCTGGTTAATCATCTACCAGGGACATCTATTTCCCCGAAAAGGACGCCTATGGCCAGAACTATGGAAGAGCATGTCTGTGAATTGAATCCACCGAAAACCCACACCCCGTACTCCTTGAGCGTCGTCTCTCAAAGCAGACGGCTCTTCGCTTAGCCACCACTGAGCCGAGATTCGGCTCCCCTTCTGACCCAACGAGGCGTTTTGGCCTGCCTCAGTTCTCGCCAAGACTTACCCTCCCTCCAACAAGCATGGAAGCTGACAGGAGCGTGTTGGAAGACAGTTTTCCTCTTGGGGAAGCCTCGTGTCCACTTCCATGATTGTTGGAGGGAGGATAAACGGACCGAGAGAGACATAGGATTCTCATAGGATCAGTGAAAGTCTTGTTGACATGAGCTGCATATGAGCCACAATCAAAACCCGTGTAAGTGAAGGTTCGTAAGGGACCATCCCAGCCATAAATAGCTGCGGATCTCCGCCTGCTTAGTTCTTGAAGCATGGTTCTGGCATTACGACCATTTTTGTACCGGGCTTTGATGAGCTGCACATGGACACATTTCCATGCGAGTCGCCTCCAGCCGTCATTGCCACTTCAGTCCACTTCATTCGCAGGGGCACGGCGCCGCAGCCATGGGAACTGGAGCAGTTGGTGCACATCCCGCACTGCGGAAACTGTGGGAAGGCTGGGAATGCGAACCGGAGCTCCTGAAGCAACAGGGTCCTTCGAGGTAAAAATGCGAACGCCAGGGGATCCTGGTGTCTTGGAGCATTCTTGCAAGTCTTTCATCCCACTCAGGGAGGCCAAAGGGAAGCGGAAAACGCAGCATGTCAATGGGCAAGTCCACGGCGACTGAGTTGCATGACGAAGCCCATGCTTGGTGATGCGTGTTCACCTTCCTAGATTCGGCCGCCTTGATGGCTCGCAGCCTGCTTGGTCCATGGCTCATACTTGACGTGAAAAATCAGTCGGCATGTCAGGCTCTCGGCTTTTCGGTTGCCTGTGCCATTTTTGTCCTCAGGCGCCTGCCACCGTGGTCTGCAAAATCTGCCATTTCTATGGCTATTGCTCAGAGGCAGGGGCATGGTAACATGATGCATGGCGTTTAGTTTGAAGTGGTTCTCAGCGTTTGCATGCGGGGTTCAATTACCTTTCACGATCCACTGGATAGGGATCATGGAAGGAATGTGCTGGATCTCCAATAATAACATGTATATATAGTATCGGGCTAGCACTTAGAATATATTTTACTCCGTCCGATCCTCACTTAGAATATATTTCACTCCGAAAATATCCCAAAACATCAGTTAGAATATTTAGGTTCACAAGTGACACTTAGAATAATTCAGATAGCATACACTTAGAATAATTCAGATAGAATATGTTTTGACAGACATAATATTTCACAGAATATTTCAGCAAGCTGGGTCACAAGGCAATTTCACACACCAATTGATGGCGTCGAAACGTTTGATGGCATCGAGCCGCGCAGATGCATGGGGTCAAGGAAGAAGAAGTGAATCATAAAAGCAGATGGTGATGTCTCAGATGTCCATGAAGCATTGCTAGTGAGAAATGAGCTTAGAGGGGGGGAAGCTCGAACGCTTTCACGAAAAGCTCAAAGGTAGAAACTTTGGAGTTGCACGCGGGCGGTAAAATCAGGTCCTCCGAGCCAGGACTAATTTTAGCATTGCCGGTACTTAATTGTGCATTGCCAGTACTAGTTTGAGAATAGTACTCATGTATATTGTCAGTACTAATTTTAGCATTGCCAATAGTAAATTTAGTATTGGCAGGACATTCTTGCTATTGCCGGTACTGAATTTAGCATTGCCAATATAGACTTTGGATTGCCAATGCTAAGCCTAGTAAAGTTTAGCAAGGATTTGAACTGTAAAATTCTTTATTTAAAAACGTATCCTGGAAGGATTTTTGGCTACGAGAAGAGGGGGTAGCTTTGCCGCAATAGTCAATTTAGTATTGCCAGTACTAACTTTAGTATTGCCAATAGTAAATTTAGTATTTTTATCAGATAGAATAATTCGGCAAGGGCCGTAGATTTTCAAAATAAACCTGTTCTGATAACACACTTCTCGACTTGCGTTGAACAGCCAGGACTAAACTTAGTATTGCCAATACCTCCTTTCAAAGGTCATTTTCCAGACCTCGCAGCCTTTGTATCTGACACAGATTATTCTATTTGTCTGTTCCACTTCCAAGGATTTGCACAGGCATGTCAAGATTTGGGATTACTCGAACTGTCTCATTTATTCATATGTGGTCTCGGTACTGTTTGGGGTTGGGTTAAAAGGAAAGGAATGCCACCCCGTGTTGGGACATAGTGGGGTACCCTCAAAAACTAAGCAAACACATATTTACTTTCTCTATATATAATATGTATATGTTTATATATTTGCATACGATTGAATGCATGATGAAGGTTTCCTGGCCCAAACACACATATTCTAGCTGTGCCACCCCATGGTGTTCATTTGTATTTTGGGCTCGGTACCGTTTGGGGTTGGGTCAAAGGGAAAGGAAGGCCACCCCTTGTTGGAGTGTACTGAAGTGCCCTTAAAAAATAAGCCATCCAATGCTTGCTATCTCTCTCTGTTATATATATATATATTAAAGTGTGGCCTGATGAAGGTTTTCCGGCACTATTCTATCTGTGCCTCCCCATGGTGTTTATGTATAGCTTCGGCTCGGTATCGTTTGGGGTTGGGCTAAAGGGAAAGGAAGGCCACGCTTTTGGACCCTCAAAGAATAACCAAATCAATATTTACTATCTCTATATCTTTCATTATGCCTACGATTCATCACCTGATGAAGTTTTGCCAAAACACATATTCAACTGTGCCACCCCATGGTGTTCATTTGTATTTTGGGCTCGGTACCGTTTGGGGTTGGGTCAAAGGGAAAGGAAGGCCACCCCTTGTTGGAGTGTACTGAAGTGCCCTTAAAAAATAAGCCATCCAATGCTTGCTATCTCTCTCTGATATATATATATATGTGTATTAAAGTGTGGCCTGATGAAGGTTTTCCGCCTCTATCTGTGCCTCCCCATGGTGTTTATGTATAGCTTCGGCTCGGTATCGTTTGGGGTTGGGCTAAAGGGAAAGGAAGGCCACGCTTTTGGACCCTCAAAGAATAACCAAATCAATATTTACTATCTCTATATCTTTCATTATGCCTACGATTCATCACCTGATGAAGTTTTGCCAAAAACAAATATTCTAACAGTGCCACCCCATGGTGTTCATTTGTATTTTGGGCTCGGTACCGTTTGGGGTTGGGCTAAAGGGAAAGGAAGGCCACGCTTTGGACCCTCAAAGATCAAAGAATAAACAAAACAATATTTACTATCTCTATATCTTTCATTATGCCTACGATTCATCACCTGATGAAGTTTTGCCAAAAACAATATTCTAA
The DNA here is from genome assembly GCA_963377175.1 of Effrenium voratum. Classification (NCBI taxonomy): domain Eukaryota; class Dinophyceae; order Suessiales; family Symbiodiniaceae; genus Effrenium; species Effrenium voratum. Next base: position 463,438 of record CAUJNA010003257.1, on the reverse strand, counting down.
CTGTGCCACCCCATGGTGTTCATTTGTATTTTGGGCTCGGTACCGTTTGGGGTTGGGCTAAAGGGAAAGGAAGGCCACGCTTTTGGACCCTCAAAGAATAAGCAAAACAATATTTACTATCTCTATATCTTTCATTATGCCTACGATTCATCACCTGATGAAGTTTTGCCAAACACACATATTCTAACTGTGCCACCCCATGGTGTTCATGCATATTTTGGGCTCGGTACCGTTTGGGGTTGGGTCAAAGGGAAAGGAAGGCCACCCCTTGTTGGAGTGTACTGAAGTGCCCTTAAAAAATAAGCCATCCAATGCTTGCTATCTCTCTCTCTGTTATATATATATATATTAAAGTGTGGCCTGATGAAGGTTTTCCGCAACTATTCTATCTGTGCCTCCCCATGGTGTTTATGTATAGCTTCGGCTCGGTATCGTTTGGGGTTGGGCTAAAGGGAAAGGAAGGCCACGCTTTTGGACCCTCAAAGAATAACCAAATCAATATTTACTATCTCTATATCTTTCATTATGCCTACGATTCATCACCTGATGAAGTTTTGCCAAAAACGTGTTCATGCATATTTTGGGCTCGGTGCCGTTTGTGGTTGGGTTAAAGGGAAAGGAAGGCCACCCCTTGTTGGAATATACTGGGGTACCCTCGAAGAATAAGCAATCCAATATTTACTATCTCTATATTTAGTAATTTATGCATACGATGAATCACCTGATGAAGTTTTGCAAAAGCAAATATTCTATGTGCCCCCCCCCCAAAAGGTGTTCATGAATATTTTGGGCTCGGTACCGTTTGAGTCTCTGGAGAATTTGCTGTATATGAAATATTCTATCTGTTTGTGGGAGAGGGGCATGGCCCGTCGGGCTGAGCATTTGAGCTCCGAAAAAAGGAGAAGCCATGCATTCCTCTGGTAAATGCGTGTGTCTTTCTTAGGGGGACCCCTCAAAACGGTTGGTTTCCGTTTGGTTTTGCATATACCCTTGAAAGAGAGACGGACCCAAATGGAAAATCATGGGACCCACAGCCACATGGTTTGCTGACAGCCGTACATAGAAACATCTAGCAACAGGCTAGCAGCTAGGACATTTATCGCAGAGTAGTTGTTCATAGCAGAAACCCTTATTTTGAAATATTCTATCTGTCTGTGGGAGAGGGGCATGGCCCGTCGGGCTGAGCATTTGAGCTCCGAAAAAATGGAGAAGCCATGCATTATGCATTCCTTTGGCAAATGCGTGTGTCTTTCTTTGAGGGGACCCCTCAAATCGGTTGGTTTCCGTTTGGTTTTGCATATACCCTTGAAAGAGAGACGGACCCAAATGGAAAATCATGGGACCCACATGGTTTGCTGAAAGCCGCATATATATAAACATCTAGCAACGGGCTAGCAGCTAGGACATTTATCGCAGAGTAGTTGTTCATAGCAGAAACCCCTATTTTGAAATATTCTATCTGTTGTTTTCTTATTTTGAAATATTCTATCTGTTGTCTTCTTTTTGGTTGAAATATTATATCTTCAATTTCTTGTTTATTCTAACTGACTTTTTTCCTATTTATTCTAACTCATTTTTTTGATAGACTTTTGAAATGTGCATTTTCATTTACTCTAAAAAATATATTCTAACTGCTAGCCCGATACTATACATATACATGCAGACATATATATATATATATACATATATACATATATATATATATATATATATGAATGCCAATGTATGGCCCCCCCCCCCCGCTCAGGATCCACGTTTGGGGCTGCCATGGGCAACCACATGTTTATTTATTTTTTTAAATATCATGTTTGGCGCCGAAGGTTCTGGCTAATTTAGTGAGAGGTCCCAATCTGTTTTTACTTCTTGCACTTCAAGCGATTGGGCCGTCTCAGTATTTTGGAGCGTGGAAAGCCCAAAATGCTGAGAGGTCCCACTATGTTTGCTTCAAGGCAGAAAGGGCTGCAAGGTTTCTAAACCACTAAACAACCACTTTTGTATAGGTCTTCAGCTTCAACCACTCCAAGACTTCAAAGGATGTTGTTTTTAGGCTGTTCAGGGACCTCGCAGCACTTTCTGCCTTTGACACCAAACAGATTGGGACCCCTCGGCGTTTTGGATTTTGAACAACTCCAAATGCCGAGAGGCCTCCAAAACCCGCTCTAATCACCAAGTTCTTCCTGCAATAGATCACTCGTTTTCAAGATCCACCTCAGAAAAATCTGCCTAACAAATCCAGCGCCAATTTGCTTCAACATTTCAACCCATCAGTAAGCTTCATCTTCAGCTACATCTGTTTGCCAACTCCAAAACTATTTGCAATGGATCGTTCCAATACAGAATCCTCCAGAAGATGCCTTTGCAAAAAATCGTTCCTGGATAAAGCCAGCTGGGAAGTGCAACATCTTGCATGTTCACAACCTCGGTGTGGATCACTGGGGGGCCGGGGCGGTGGCCACATATACATGCTACATACGTATTATATACATATACATATGTACATATATGTATATATGGTTCTACCCCGAAGTGGATCCACCTTTGTCCTCGTTCTAAGCTGGAGGCTTGATCAGATATGCATATTGAGGTGTTACAAGTGCATGTTGCAGTGCCGCCACTTTCGCCTCCATTTGCCAATTGGCCGAGATCGGATAGCTCGCTGGAGGATTCTGGACATATGCGGTGGGCTTCCGTTCCATGGTTCTGAACTTGGACATGCTGTGGATAAACGAAATCCATCTCGCACCGACCAAGGAACCCTGGGTTGTGATGATTCCCCTGCAACTACCCTACAAACCATGGTTGCAACCCTGGTTTCAAAGTGGTGCGAGTTCGGAGGTCGCTACCATCCCCCGCATTTCCCTCGAAACAAAACCGCAAACAGATTCGTGCGAACTGGATTCCGTCCATCCGCCGTATTTCCCTTGGGAGAGGTGGGGGGTGGGTTTGGGGAAACCCAAAAAACGGGTTGGTTTCTCCGTACCGCCAGGCCTGCCTGGAAGCGCAGAAGAGTCATAGGAACAGCTGGCAGTGCTTCCAGGCGCGGAAGCCGCTCTCTTGCGACCCATTCGGGTTCAGGTGAGCCACTTGCTCAAAACCGATTCGGGTAGATGAAGGTTGATAAGGGGCAGTCCCAGACAGTAATAGTTGCGGATATCCGCCTTCTCAATTCTTGGGTAGACCATGTTCATACCGGGTTTTGATTGTGACTCAGGTGAGGGTTGATAAGCCTATATGGCTGTGGCTCAAGAAGATGGATAAGCGCAAAATGGCCCCAAGGTAAATGGAAACAAAGACCAATTCGGGTTCAGGTGAAGGTTAAGAAGCCCATACTGTGGATGGACGAGATCCGTTCGCTCCACTTTGAAACCAGGGTTGAAACCAATGTTTGTTGGTAATTTCAGGGGAATCATCGTTCCAGGTTTTCTTTTTGGTGCAGGATTTCGTCCATCCACAGTGGCTGTGGCAGAAGATGGAAAAGCCCAAAATGGCCCCTAGGTGAATGGACACAATGACCAAGCCCTGCGTAAGCCTAGCTCTTAAGTTTTGAGCCACACCCATATTCATCAACCAACCAGTTTAGATAATAGGGGGTCGTTTTCCCTGGGTGAAATATGGGGAATGACTTTCGATGGGGCCCCCACCCCCCTATTAAACTGGGGTTGATTAGTATTAATATGGGGTCAACATTGAGGACAAGCCCAACCATAAAGGGATTTCTCTCAAAGGTCGTCCTCCTTTTCGTTCCCCTGGAAACCTGACTTGCTCAAAATCCAGGTAAGTGAAGGGTAGTAAGGGATGCCGCAATTGGGTGCGGATATCCGACTTTCGAATTCTTTACATGGTGGGTTGAACACTTTAGTACCAGGTTTGGATTATGACTTTTAGTGATGCTCATAGGTAGTAACCCGAGTTTGGTAGCCCGATCGAGCACGAAGGTGCTCACCCAAGTTTGGGTCCGCAGCCTCTATGTCCTAGCCAACCGTTCTCCTTGACGAGGAACATTTCCCTTTGCCTTGAATTGCTCGGCAAAGATGTCGACACTGAGACGGCGGGCGTTGCAGAGGTAAACAAAGAAGCCAAAGAACCGTCAACAAAGGGCGTATTTAAAATGTTGAGAGGCCGCGGCCCCTTGTTTTCAGTTTACCAGGAAGAGACTTGGAAAGCTGAAGAAACCAAAGGACTGCGCATGCAAATCTCGGTGGTGACCTTCTTGGCGCCAGGTGGGTGCCACTGCTGTGGTGATGTCCTTCTTGCAAAAGGCGCATGCGCAGGGGTGGGTCATTCGGAAGCTAAATCCGTCCTGGTTGGTTTTGAGTCAGGTAGACCAAAGGGAAGAAATCATTCTGGAGAAGCGTTGCCTTGAGCAGTACCTTCCATATTAGAAGTTAAGTCCGTCCTTAATGGTTTTTGGTTTTTCAGGTAGACAAAAGGGAAGAAACGGACAGGGACTTGCTGAAAAACTGGGCTCGAAGGTAAGCCGTCCATATGGCGACGAGGTGTTGCAATTCACACAGGCTCAACTTTTGATGAGTGGTTTCGTGTTTGTTTGTTTTGGCGTTTACTTGCTTGCTTGCTTGCTGCTTGCTTGCTTGCTTGCTTGCTTGCTTTCTTTTGCTTGCTTGCTTGCTTGCTTGCTTGCTTGCTTGCTTGCTTGCTTGCTTGCTTGCTTGCTTGCTTGCTTGCTTGCTTGCTTTTGCTTGCTTGTTTGCTTGATTGCTTGCTTGCTTGCTTGTTTGCTTGCTTGCTTGCTTGCTTGCTTGCTGGTTTGTTTGTGGGTCTTGGCTACCAGAGATAAGAGGCAAGCGTTGGGCCAGTGAGCCTTCTGCCTGGTGCTTCTGATACCACAGTCGCCTCGCAATAGTTGGTGGTAGCGCCTGCGTTTCGAGCCATCTCCTGTTGGGTGTAGAAATGGAATGTACCCCTACCGCTCATTTTCTATGGCTTCCTTCATTCGCAAACCGGAAAGTCTCGCAAAGTCTCGGACCCTGCCTAGCGCAGTCAGCTGGCCTTTGGATGCCAGGCTGGCAGCGCCTACCCCTTCTTGACGATGCAGGAAACGGGGGAAGTGCCTGAGAGCGTCTACCGCTCCGGCTGGCAGGAGAGGGAGAGGTTTCTGAATCCTTCACTGTTCTTGGATCACGTGGTTTTCTTTTTTTCTTTTTGCTGTTTTTCCCTTTATTACATTTTTTGGGGTTCTGTTCTTTTTTTGTGGGCTGCAGAAAACCAGTCAGTTTCTTTGAAGCCCAGACCAAGAGTTGCAGAGTGAACATGTTGCGTCAACCAGGGTCCGTGCCCATGCCAAGTCTGGAAATCATTCAGAGCTTTAAGAGCTGAACTCAGACGCACGCCAGCACTGCGCTAGCAGGCATTTGCGAAACTGAACACTAGAGCGCGGGCCTTGTCGGAAGCAACGTCCAACAATCACTTGCATGTTTCTAGGCTGCGGTGGCAACTCAGATTGCGTAGTCACTGGATTCCATGCCGCTCAAGCTTGCCAAACTGAAAGCATCTCCTCAGAGCTCAGATAGCTCATCCCCAAGCAGCCAAGAAAAGGCGCGTGCTAGAGCTCTGGTCACGCGTTGCGCTGGTCGGCTTACGTCCCCAAGCAGCCCAAGGCGCCTACAGCGCTGCACATGCAGAAAGGGATTTTGGACGTAGCAAAAGGTCTGGTCGACATGAAAACACAATTGTCGACTGGAAAGTAGTTGAAATAATAAAAGCAAATAGTAGACATAGTAGAACGCAAAGGTGCGGTCGACGTGGAAAACAAATCGACGTGGCAAAAGGTTTGGTCGACATGCGAAAACAAAAATACTCGACACAGAAGAAAAGAGGCTGGAACGTAGTAGAAATAGTAGAAATAGATAGAAATAGTAGGATGCAAAGATGTGGTCGACGTGGAAAAGGACATTTTCGACGTGGAGGAAGGCGAGATCAACATGAAAAGGAGTTTGACGTAGAAAAACAATATGAAAGTAAAAAATACGGTAGACATAATAAAAGTAGTAGACATAGTAAAGGTATGGTCGACGTGAAAGAAAGGATTTTCAACGTGGCAAAGGGTGTGGTCGACATGAAAAAGTAGATTTCTGACATAAACAAAAGAGTCAGGAAAGTAGTAAAAACAATAGAATGCAAAGATGCTGTCGATGTAAACAAGAGGATTTTCGACGAGGAAGACAGCGCGGTCGACATGGGAAAATGATTTTTTGAACGTGCAAAAATGACTTCCGACATGGCATGGCGAAAATATTTCCTTGCTATGTTGACCGAAATTGCTGGTCAACGTGCAATAATTCTTTTTTGTTCTGAGTTCGTGATAGCATTGCCATTTTGTTTTGCCATGTTGACCGACGCCCTCCCCCTCTTTTGGTCACGCGTTGCACTGGTCGGCTTACGTCCCCAAGCAGCCCAAGGCGCCTACAGCGCTGCACTGGTCATGCGTTTCTATGGTGCAGAAACGTGCCGTGGCATGGGCGGCTTACACAACTTGGAACCAACATGTTACATGTTTGACAACCAGCCGCATGTTTGTTTTGTGGCCATCAATTGTAATTCCGCGGGATTTTCATTGGCTTGACACGGAATCCTGAAGTTCAATGAGCAATCCTGGCGCAAACATCTAGGAGCCTAGGAGCGTCTCAAATAGGCGTGGGTTACCTAGAGATCAAGCACCCCCCACAGCTAGGGCTGTTTGAGGCGAAACGCATTTTGTTAGCACTCGGAATATCCACGTTTTCTTTGAGTGAATGCACCGTGAACGATTCCGCGCAAAACCAAGAGTAGGGGAGCGCTGAACTCGCAGAGGCCAAGCAAAATCGGTTTAGCTTGTGTGTTCACGTTCTCACGCAAATTTGTGGCAGCCGTCCATGTTACGCAGGAACAAATTGTGTTTAAATGTGATAGCGCACCGGCTTGGGCTGCCCACCGCGAGCCAACATCGCAGAACAAAAATGTTGAGATGTTTGTTTTCTTGGCTAGATGCGGTTCCTTTCACCTCAGCGAGGCCGAGAACCAGTTTGCACAATCATCACAAGAGCAACGGTAGCATCGATTTGGCTATGGCCGGGCGCAAATTAGATTGCTGACTTGCTTCTCCAAGGCCTTGTGTTGTGCTTGCTTTATTTTGGAAGATGGTGCGCAGCCTGAGTTTTTCCGTCTCCACACCTGCGGAATCTTGGCAAGATCTAGTCCGCCGGTGCCAATTTTACGGACGTAGCAAACATGCGCCCATTGCCAATTTGATGGCACAACCATTGCAAGGTCAGATGAATTGCTTAGTCTATGTTTCGCGTAAGCTGGCATATGCTCTATGTCATAAATCTAAAATTACTGTAGTCGAGAGGGCTCTTACACCTCCAGACGGAATTGTGCATGGCGCAGCAAGCAAAAGAATCTGTTCTCTTGGCGGAAACAAATTGCAGCGCGGCGAAGACCCTTCCTTTTGCAAAACTTCGGGAAGGGAAGTCGTGGCCGCAGGAGGCCCGTGCTTTTTCTTTCTAGCAATGCGATTTTGCATTGAACCACTGCTTTTTTCCTCTGGATTGTGAGGAGTTTGTGGCGTACTCCAAGCTTGTGGGCAGAGACGGCAAGGAGTTCCAAACGATGCCTCCTGCAGCTCAGCAGGCGGGTTGAGCATCGAATCCTGCAAATTGCCAGTTCGGGTTGCGAAGGCCCTGGTTCCTTGCCCTCTGTTCTTTGGATGGCCCTTGCTATGCTTCTCTTTGCGACTGCATAACGTCGTACTTCACGTGATGCTTCTGGTTTCATCAGGTCATGATCGTTGTTGGCTGTGCAGTCCTCGACGTTGAATGCTGCCGCAGCTGCTACGGTGGCAAGCGCCGCCGCTGCTGATGATGATGATGCCGCAGCAGCTGCTACTGTTGGTGCTGTTGGTGCTGGTGCTCATGCTCATGTTGCTGCTGCTGCTGCTGTTGCTGCTGCTGCTGCTGATGATGATGAGGATGATGAGGATGATGATGATGATTGTTGTGATGCATCACAATGTTTCTCTGGTAAACATCATTCGAACATGTTCCTTCTAGTTGCTTGCAGGGCTTGTAGTGACAGGATGGTTTCTGCCAGCTGACAAGTTTAAGTTCCTTTGAACTGCGCCAAGGACATCTTATTTGGAAACGGCGACTTTTGCGAGATGGTTTGAACTCAAAATGTAGGCAGCCAAGGACTTCTTATCACATCAGCAAGGATTTCTTATCAACATGTAGGCCCCAACCGCCTTTGGCATTGACAAGGAGTCTGGAAGACACCCATTGCAAGGTCAAGGTAGCCCTTACCTGCACGCTCAACAAAGGGCGGCAGGTTTTTCTTCGCTTCAAAGACACAGGAAGAGGTCCCCAAGCCAAGAGCTGGTATTCTTCTATGTGTGCTGGATACCCCTTGCACCGATGTTCTGGAACTGGAAACTACAATGCGCCACA
>CAUJNA010003257.1:447500-450000 GCA_963377175.1 Effrenium voratum | reverse complement strand
GTATGTAATGTATGTATGTATGCATGTATGTATGTATGTATGTATGTATGTATGTATGTATGTATGTATGTATGTATGTATGTATGTATGTATGTATGTATGTATGTATGTATGTATGTATGTATGTATGTATGTAATGTATATATGTAATGTAATGTAATGTATGTATGTAAATATGTATGTATGTATGTATGTATGTAATGTATGTAATGTATGTATGTATGTATGTATGTATGTATGTATGTATGTATGTATGTATGTATGTATGTATGTATGTATGTATGTATGTATGTATGTATAATGTAATGTATGTATGTATGTATGTATGTATGTATGTATGTATGTATGTATGTATGTATGTATGTATGTATGTATGTATGTATGTATGTATGTATGTGTAATGTATGTATGTATGTATGTATGTATGTATGTATGTATGTATGTATGTATGTATGTATGTATGTATGTATGTATGTATGTATGTATGTATGTATGTATGTATGTATGTATGTATGTATGTATGTGTATATGTATGTATGTATGTATGTAATGTATGTATGTATGTATGTATGTATGTATGTATGTGTGTATGTATGTATGTATGTATGTATGTATGTATGTATGTATGTATGTATGTATGTATGTATGTATGTATGTATGTAATGTATGTATGTATGTATGTAATGTATGTATGTAATGTATGTATGTATGTATGTATGTATGTATGTATGTATTGTATGTATGTATGTATGTATGTATGTATGTATGTATGTATGTATGTATGTATGTATGTATGTATGTATGTATGTATGTATGTATGTATGTATGTATGTAATGTATGTATGTATGAACTGTATGTAGGTATGTATGTATGTAATGTAATGTAATGTAATGGCATGTAATGTAATGGCATGTAATGTAATGTAATGTAATGTAATGTAATGTAATGTATGTATGTATGTACTTATGCATGCATGTATGTATGTACTTATGCATGTATGTATGTATGTATGTATGTATGGAATGTATGTATGTATGTATGTATGTATTCATGTATGTATGTATGTGGTTTGTTTGTTTGTAGTGTACGTAATGCACGTATGTTATGCAATGTTATGTACTTGAATGCAATGTATTGTGTTGGAGTGAAAGTTGTATGTATGTATATAATGTATATATGTATGTATGTAATGTATGTAGTGTGTGAATGTAATGTAGTGTAATGTAATGTAATATAATACAATACAATGTTCTGTAGTCTAATGTAATGTAATGTAAGGTATGTATGTTTGTCTGTCTGTATGTGTGTATGTATGTATGTAGGTATGATACGTATGTATGGAATGTAGGCAAGCAGATATGTAATGTTACATTGTATTGTACTGTAGTGTAATATAATTAAGTGTAATGTAGTGTAATGTAATCTATGTAACGTAGTGTAATGCAATGCAATGCAATGCAATGTAACCTGATGTATGGCAATGTAAGGTACTTAGAGTATATACGTATGTCATGTAATGCAATGCAATGCCATGCCATGCCTTGCAATGTATGTAATTAATATAATGTAATGGAATGTAATGCAAAGCAATGTAATGTAATGTAATGTGTGTATGTAATGTGATGTAATATGATGTAACGTAGTGTAGAGTAATGTAGTGTAGTTTAGTGTGATGCATGTCATGTATTGTAATGGCAGGCAATGCAATGCAATTTTAATTCAATGTACCGTAACTTAATGTAACCCAATGTAGTGTACTGTGGGGTAGTGTATGTACGTTTGCTTACAGTTTTTGTCTGTTTTGGTAGGTTTGTGTTGCGCTGTTTGCTTGCTTGTTTGTTTGTTTCTGTGGTTTGTTGGTGTGATTGGTTTGTTTTGCTTTGTTTCGCTCCGTTTTGTTTTGTTTGTTTGTATGTGTGTGTGTCTTAATGTGGATCTGCATCCTTGACACCTTGACGGATAGAGCTTCTTGGTAGTGCTTGGCATGGAGTTGCGACATGGTGATGTTCCTTCGGAAGGCAAGTCAAGGCTGCGCACATGATGGAGGCATGCCCACACTCTGCCATGGAATGGGGCTAGCAGCTTCCATGCCGTTCCCAGGCAAGCACTTTAGTTGTTCTTTCAGGATCCAAGATATCTGGGTGAGAGGTTTTGAGGGTGCCCTCTTACCTTGGTTTGGAAGAAACCGCCACTTGGGGGCGTCCTTACGTTGACACCACCTCAAGGCGAAGTGCAAGGCTTGGTCGCTAAAACCTTGGGAGGCCTGCTGGGTGGCCAACCACAGCTTCGTCAGGAAGCACATCAAGGCGGTCTCGGGTTCTTTTTTAGAGTGGTCCATGTTAATTTGGTTGGGTCAAAATTCGACCACCAGGACGAGGTCTCCAGAGTGGTCCACGTCAAGTGGGTATGGGTCTGGGTCTGGCTCCATCAGAGAAACCGCAGGTTTTAGTCCATGGCTCCATTTACAGATCGGGCAAGCACCATTTTGGTGGGTTACCA
>CAUJNA010003257.1:347500-440000 GCA_963377175.1 Effrenium voratum | reverse complement strand
TCTGTGTGTGTGTGTTGTGTGTGTTGTGTGTGTGCGTGTTTTTGTGTGTGTGTGGTGACCCGCGGAACTTCCCAAATGATTGGTGATTGGTGGTTTTCTTCTGTTTTACTCGGGCCTTCGCTTGTAGATGAGGTACCAACAGACGACCAAAACGCAATCGCAGTGGACAGGTGATTGTGCCAGCCGCGGCTGTGGACTCATGTCTCGAGCTGGCTCTTTGTGAAAGGCTTGGCACCTGAGGGATGCGACACGAAATGTGATTGCACCACGTTGACAATGAGTTTCACAGATTTGACCTCGCAGAATTTGCAAGGCTCCCTGATCCTCTCCAGCCACCACATCCAGTTAAGACAAGTAAAGTCTTTTCTCCACCTGCAAGCTTGGTAGATAAGACAGGCGCACCCCCAAGCAGGCAACCGAAGCACAAATTCTTACCGTTTGCAGTCAAAGACGGCGCCAGGAGGGATCAGTTGCCCCTGTGCAAGAAAGGTGAGATGCGTTGGTGGCTAAACCAATGGTACCATTTTGGGGTAGATGCACCACCCATTTTAGTCTATTTTAGTGGGGATTGGGATGTTCACTCTTGTACGGGATTTTGACCCATGGCCAGATGTGTTGGTGGCCAAAACGCAATTTGACCAATGCCCGAGGTGCCAGCAGTACTGTATTTCCGCCGTCCCGCCCGCCAGCTGTTCCTCGAAAAGCCGCAAGATGACTTGTCACTTTCACACGCGCGGAGCTCAGAGCCCTAGGGCCAGAGACTGACGAGACACGTCGGTGGTGCAGCGGTCTGACGCCGATGAGTTGGATTCGGAACGTTGGATGGAGATCTCTTCCAAGCTTGTGATTCGATTCAAGCACATGGTGATCATAGGTGTCCTTTTTGGTTGTTTTGGTCGCAAAAATACATGGCCCTGGTTTGTAAATCATCTACCAGGGCCATCTATGTCCCCGAAAATGACGCCTATGATGGTGATGTGAAAGTACTGGCGCATCTCACATGTTGTGAGCCATCGGCCTGACTGTTTGGCATCAAAACGGATCGATCCTTTAGGGAGACACTGTCTTGTGAGGGTTTCAGCAAAGCCACGGGCTTTTCTCTAGTGCCCATCTTCTGTAGCTCATGGAGACCTAGGTGCCCTCTCCTCGAGTTCATTGAAGAGGAGGGTGCTCGGTCATATTGAATTGGCGTCAAAAATAATCTGACCTTTTTGTGGAATGCTGCCCTCTTGCCCCCTTGCCCCCTTGCCCCCTTGCTCTCCGCCCCAACGTGATCACCGTTCCGAGGGTGCACAGGACATCCTGCCCAGGTCGAACTCATGAAACCCATCCATGGTTTGCCTTGACGCAGGCCTAGGATCTCAGCGGCTGAAAGGCCCAGGAGGCTCACGAGCCCAAAGCTGGTCCAAAAACGCCCTGGACATTTCCCCGAGTGCCCAACGCCGCAGGAAGAGGGCAAAGGAATAGGCGATGGGTAAATGGCAGTGGCTCAAAAAGCCGGATTTCCAAAATGGGTTGCCCTGGTAAGTGGAAGCATGGACCAAAACCTGCGGTTTGCCCCTCCGATCGTTTAATTTTGAGCCACACCCAAATCGAAAGGACGAACACCCGCGTTCCAGATCCCAGAGGTGACCCATACACATCTGGAGAAATCTTTGTTTTGTGGTGGAAACAAAACAAAAGCTGGTGCGATGGGGACCTCGAAGAGAGCTTCCGGGCGTTGGTTTTTCATAAAACCGTTTTAGGGATTCCCGAATCAAGGAAGCCATAGAACATGGGTAGGGATCATGAAAATGTCTCATTCCCCTACCGAACCAGCAAGTTGCAAAATGGTCTCCGTGTTCCTCTTGGTCTCCGTGAGAAAAACCACCAAAAAGGGGTACCCTGGGAAGCCAAATCGGTTGGATGATTTTTCTCGGGGGTCCGTTTCTCACTCGCCTCTCGAAGCAAGAAAAGTGATAGGAGATAGCTGCTGGCAGCCCCCCACCCTTCTTGCGGGTCGCCTATTCCACCGCAGCCTGGCGTGAAATTGTGGTGGCTCGTCTTGTTTTTTTCTTTTTAGGATTTGGACCCCCGAAACCACTTTAAAGAGGGTACCCTCAGAACAAAACACACTGACATATGTTTCAGTACCTCCGACCCAAACTGGAGGTACTAACATGAGAAGCTATGCTCAAAGTTTTGTGAAACTAGTTTCAGACTGAGCTCTCTAGATACATTGGTGCATGTTGCTTTGTGTCCTCAAATTGTGAAGGTCCGCCATGAATAGATGCGAAACAAGTGCAATTGGGCATAGCCATGCAGGGGTGTGGCTTAGGCTGTCCTTTGCCCAAGCTGCATGGTGCCCGCTTGATGCGATGATCCAGCAAGCAGATAGCTTGTGACCACGGAAGGGGTGATGGTGCGATCTGTCCGCGAAAAATTTGGACCCGGACTCGCTCGCGGATACCTGGGCATTGACAATGGCCAGGTTTGGACTCAATCTGGGCAGTTCAAAGGTCCCAAATCCTTACCTTGGGTTACGAAACGGGGGTGTTGTTCGTGGTTGTACCATAGGGATTGTGGATTGGGTTGTACCCACTCCATTTTGACCAGCAATCCAAGGCTTTTGGGCGTCTTCCAGCGGAAGCGGCGGTACCCTGGACAGCTGCGCTCACCCGGCCGGAAGTTTTTGTTGGAGAGACGTGAGAGCGCCAGCGCCTGGTCCAAGGAACTAAACGGCGATACCCCAACGTTCGTGCCGGCCGTTTGGAAAGAGTGGAAGCATGTTGGTAGATTGTAGCTTGAAGGTTTATTCCCTCAAACAGTTGTAAGCTTCGCGACAAGGCTCCCTGCAATTCCCCTTTGGATTGGTTGACACATCACTGTTTGGAACGGTTGAACGTGAGTTTCCTTTTGGTGAGCTGATGTTTAGTGTTTTAGATGTCGTCTTGGAGCTTCAAATCTGTAACGCCCAACAATCGCAGCAGGTGGTCTGCGTTTCTTTCTTTTTTTTGCGAGATGAAACCATAGAGCTATAGTTGTTGTTTTAACTCGGGCGGTTGCCCGCAGGACGACGAACTCCCATTGCCAATTTCAGTAGCTGGTTCTTCTACTATACCAATATATACCAATGTTTTGGTGTATGTTTATTGTTCAAGCATTAGTATACCCTCCCACCAATCGACATGGAGCGCGACATGGGGGGTACTGCAAGTTTAAAGGGACCGGGTCCCGAAGGTCAGGTTCCATGTTAACTGGGTGGGCTATGGATTCTCGAAATCCATTTCGCATTATCCAAGAAACCCTGGAATGATTTGATTGCCCTGTAAATGCCGACAACCCTTATGGTTTCAACCATGGTTTCATTTCGTGGTACGAGTTCGGGTTTCGCAACCATTCACGGCTGATGGCTGGTGGGAGTGGTATATAATTCTGGGCAAGCTTTGAGGCGTAAATGTAAATTAGGGTCCGTTTGTGGACACATGTGGGGATTCACGTCCATAAACCACGTTTGCGGTGGTTCCCCAATAAAATCATAGCGCTCAAAATGAACAACTTAGAGTTACGCAGATTTTAGTCTTCGTTGCCATTTGCCAAGGTGGCATTTTAGCACATGTGTTTGAGCCACAGCCATACTGTGAATGGATGAAAACCATTTCGCACCACCTAGGAAACCCCGGAATGATTCGATTCCCCAACGCAAAAACCAACTAAACCTTATGGCTTCAAGCCTGGCACCTCCTTTCGTGCTGCGAAAAGGCGCGGCGCGGCGGCATTACTCCACTTTTCTGGTCTTTAAACAGTGCGACTTGTGGATTTCGCGACACCAGCCGCAGTATTACCCCATTTTCTGGTCAAAAAGCACCTGGAGTCCTTAAAAGTTTAGGGTTACCCAAAAGGCAACCAAAGCTTGTCGACCACATGGCAGCAAGCCCCAGCTGACTCCAGAGCCTTCCATCCGCAGGCTCGCGGAGCGGCCAGACGCTGCGCCGCTCGTGGTCACCGAGCGAGTCTTCTGCGATGCGGGCCAGGACGGCTTTTCCACCTGCGCGCGTCGTTTGGAGCCAGTTTTGAAGCCAGTCTTGGGCGGCTTTTCAAGAGACCCCAAAGGAAAATCCCCGCTCTCTCTGTTATTTTTTTTGGAGGGGAGGTCCACGAAAGAAAGGACGCGTCGACTGGATGTCTCTTTTCTCTTCAAAGCATTGCGAAGATTCTTCAGGGAACATCGGAAGCCTCATAGCGCTGCAAGATGCACGAGAGCCCATGCGTGCTTGATTTAGCCAGTCTTCTCCCGTTTCGGGACCGGAAGTTAGCGGGCAAACAAAGAAGTCTCTATGACGTATGATATCAAAAACAATGCTGGAAATGTGTGTAGCAAACTTGCTGACACATAGATCGAGGTTGCAGGAAAACGCGCATTGAATCAAAGAATTCTCGTGTCAGACGGCCTTTGGCGAGTGTTTTCATGCTCGGCGTGCCGAGGACGAGGAGATGCTGAGAAACTGCGGCTGGCGAACAGTGGCCGGGAATGCCCAGACACGAGTCAGTGCGCCGAGTCAGGGACATTGGCCTATGGTTCGTTGTATTGACAGGAAAGCCAACCAAGCCTGCAACGCTTGTTTTCGCAGTCCCTCTCCCCATGAACCAGCTAAAAGGGTGTTGATTCGAAGCGAAGCATTTGAGAAGTGATGTTTTTTTGCTGGAGCGTAGACAGTTCTGGGGAACAAAGCGATCGCGTAGGCAGTCCGCGCAGGCTTTTCATGACAGCTCTGCGTGGGCAGGTTTGCGTAGTGCCCAGTGGTGATGTAAACGTGGCTAGTTTGGTTCGGGCATTTATCAAGAACTGGTTTGGGGGGTGGATTACGGTGGGGCTGATTTAAGTTTGGGTTTCGGGCTGGTTTACAGTTGGTTAGGGGCGTGCTGGTCTCAGGCTTGGTCAATGAGTGGAAGTTGTCGGGAAAGGTTTGTGGACAGGTTTGCAATGAGAATCTCGGTCTTTGGCCTGCTCTTTGTTAAAATGGGATATCAATTGTAGAAAGTGTTTTTCTAGTTCAAGATCCTGTGACTGCTTCAGGGTGTTCAGTAGTGAACGCTTTGTTCCCCCCCACCCAAAAAAAAAGAAGAGAAAGAGCACGGCAAGTAGTTGTTTTACGAAAGAACATCCAGCCAAAAGACACAATCATACAATATCAGTCAATGCCTCAGCCTTTTTGTGACTTGCTTCCCCTTTGTGCTGCGTGAAGGCAACACCCGCTTTGAACCAGCCCAAAGCCAAATCTTAGTCCAACCGCAAGCTCAACCGCCGAAACCAATTCCGGAACCCCCCGCTTTGCGCCAGCCTGAAGCTCACAAACCCCAGCCCCAACGATGAAGCCTGAAACCACGCCTCAACCCAGCCTAAACCAAGAGCCCAAGGTCAGCCAGCGAAACTCAAACCCACCCCAAAGCAACTTTACACCGACCAGCGTCCACTCACCCTGAGTTGCTTTCAAGAAAGCCGCAACATCGACGGAGAATTGCAAGTCGACGGAGAATTGCACCTTTCTTTCCTTGCCGAGAGAAAACGCCGGTCAAAGTCGGAGAAACGCCCTGAACAGGCCGAGCTTGAAGCGGGTTCTTAAGGGGCTGTTGCCGGTCCTTTGGGCCAAACTCGCGGGGAATCTACGAAAACCTATGGTTGCTTCGCCTACGGTGGTGTCCTAGCGTCACGGTTCCTTGTGGTTCCTTCAGCCTTATTCAAACTGGCTAACTACCTTCGTTTGCACCAAAGAGTTTTTGTGGCCCCAAGCTACTGTGGATGGACGAAATCCATTTCGCACCACCTAAGAAACTCTGGCATGATGATTCCCATGTAAATACCAACAAACAACCAGCACCCTCCGACTACTGCCCAAACGGCAGTAGATAGAAATTTCCCAAAAACGACCGTAGTTAGAAAAACTACTGTCAATTATTTTATTTGCGGGATGCCTATAGTCTAACTACTGCTAGCTACTGTTTACAACGGGGAGATGCCATAGCAGGAGTGATAGCAATCAAAGGGTGGCAGCAAGTGCAGCAAGCGCTGTCACCCCGTGTCACCCCGTGTCACCTGCGTGTCACCTGCGTGTCACCCCGTGTCGCCCCCGTGTCACCCCGTGTCGCCCCCGTGTCCCTCCCCCCCCAAAACGACAGTAAATCGCTGCGAACTACTGTCGTTTGAGCGTGTCACCCCGTCTCGCCTGCTTGTCACCCCGTGTCACCGTGTCACCCCGTGGTCTTGTTTTTCACTGTTTGGGGCAACATCAAACGACCGTAGATCGCGGATCTACTGTCGTTTATTTTATTTTCGGAACTACTGCCAAATACCGGTAGTTGCGAAAAAAAATAGACGGTAGTCGGAGGGTGCTCGAATGGTTTCCTGAGGTGGTGCGAAATGCATTTCGTCCACCCACAGTATGGTGCCAGCGCGGAGGTCTTCCACATTGTCCCGAGGTGCCTCCGCGCTGCTGCAGATTCCCCAGTCCTCTGGTTTCACGTGACGACATCCGCGACTGCGAGGACTCCAGTTTTGACGAGTTGCAGTCCTGAGAGATGGGGAATCATGGGGGCTGGGGGGGAGGGAGGGGGAGCCCAATTTAGCCCTTATTAAGCCCCTAACAAGCCCTTAATTGGGGCTTATTGGGTCCTGCGCGGCTGAGCGCAAAGACTCGCCTGTGCGTGGGTCCCGAGCAGTTCATCTGACGACGCCGCGTGTTGTTTGCAAAAGTGAGCGCTACTGCTTTTTCGGAGAGCAAGGGTTTGAGATTGAGTGCGAGAGAAAGATGAAAAGAAAGAAACAGAGGGACAGCGAGAGAGACCGAATGTGTGAACGTGTGGGTGCTAGAGTGTGCACGCCTATTTTGCGTGATGCTGTCTTGCATCTAGGGCTTGCTTACCTTGCATTTGCTCAAGAATACTTGTTGTTTTCCCCTGTTGGTTTTAAAGGGAGTCTTAACCAAATGGAAGTTACGAACATTTGAACAAATCTAGTTTGCGACAAGCCGCGGGGCCAGGACAACCCGATCGGCCTCAGCATTTGGAACATGTCCTGGGCTGTTTTCAAGGCGCGGGTGAGCATCCAGCCCCATTTGAAGCACGTAGCATGGCGATCAAAAGGGCGAGCAGTCTCTGGCTGTTAATGTTGACCCCGGATTAATAAACAGCTGTCATTAACACGGGGGTGTTCCTCTCCAAAAGTGATGAATCCCCACGAACACCGAGGACGCCCCCCATATTAATAAACAGGGGGTTATTAATCTGGGGTCAACATTATTTTGGATTTGCAGGGCGCAAAGAGAACCTATTTCTGGAAAGGACCGATCCTACTCAGAGCTTTCAAAAGAGATAGGGGGGAGATGTGATGGTGACAAACAGTTTGAGCAGTTTAGAGATGGCGTCCAGAAATTAAATCAGAGCAGGGCACTCTCCTAATTTGCAGAGCGCTAAGAAAACCTATCAGAGTTTCCATTCCGCAAACCGTTTGAGCAGTTTAGAGATGGCGTCAAGAAATTGAATTGGAGCTGGGCACTCTCTTAAATTCACGTTTCTCCTGAGAGCTTGAAGAAATCATAGAGATCCAGGTGAGCGGCGTGTAGATACTGGTACTGAACTAGCCTGATGCTCTTTGATCGTCAGATGCCTTAGGCCGGGTGCGTCTGTTTCTCTGAGTCAGGCTGAGAGTCCACTTTTGAGCCAAGGCCGATCTGGGCTCGGACTTTTCGAGAGCGAACAACTGGGGGCTGGCATGCAAGACGGCTGGCAATTACTCGCCAACGCGCGGATGTTTCCAGGCGGGTGCGGTGCCGACTGACGAGGAGGAAGAACCTCCGAAGGACGTGGGAAGTGAGCAGACAAAGGTGAAGAGCGCAAGCCAGAGCGAGGTTGAGGCGGGTGTGACGCGTGCGTGCAGCAACGGAGCCTCATGTTTGTTGATGCTCCGAATGTTTCTGCTTGCTTGCCAATGTCACACGAGTTGCGGAAGTCATGATGTTGCCTGCGCCTCGTTCCAAGCTCACGGGAACGGCGCTTTCAGGTTGCTGCCGAGATATTCATCGCGCACAAAGTCCGCGCCCCGTGGCGTGTCAATTGCTAGGCGTCGGACCGAAGGAATTTTTCAGGAGTCGCATCAGGGAAGCCGTGTGGAAAGCCCTCGGCTGAGAGAAGGCGACATGCCTTGATTCAGTCTTGATTCCCCGACCTTTAGTGTGATACCCACTAGGTGCCCCAGTGCCCTTTTTCACCCCTTTTGTGGTTGGGAGGGTTCTCCTACTAAAATAGACGTCCTGAAAAAATTGGGTACCCTTATTCTAACCTCTCAAATCTGGAGGACCTGGCCCACGTTTTGGACGTAAGTCGTTGAGGTGTGCCAGGTTTGCTTAAAAACTCGCGGATTCCGGGCCTTTCCGAGGCCTTGGAATCTCCGGATGCGTGCTCCATAGGCCAGAGCCCCGAAGAAAATGCGTGGCCGTCCAAGAGGAATTGATTCCTGGGTGGCTCCCAGCGATTCATTCGGCTCCTTAGCTTTTTAGCCTAGTGTTTAGAGGTTCCATTTAACCCACTAAAAGTGAGCAGGGGATCTGAAAACGGGCAGCCCAGATTCGGGAGCCCCCTCGGCGGCCTTTTTGTTCAGGGTCTTGGAAGCTGATGGCTTTGTGCTAAGCTCTCTTGAGGGTTTTGAGATGACCTGTCAGGTGAACGAGTGCTGAACGAGAGAATGCAGTGGGGGACTGTCACTGGCAAGTCGGGATCCCCAGGTGACTCGGAACAGCCTTTTTGGGAGAAGCGTCGGCTTTCCCCGAGAAGCGATCCGTCCAAATTGGGTTTCCTACTTGCCGGTTTCAGTTCCAAATATCAGGATCCTTTTTCGGGTAATTGTCCATGTTCAGAAAGCCGGGCACCTCTGAATTCCAGTGGAAACCCGCAAAATGGCATTGCCGTTGGCTTTTCTTTCAGGCAACCCCAAAGTATCCATAAAGACAGCTGCGCACGGATCCATCGCTCAAAACTCTTTCTGTGATTCAGGCGCTTACCTTTGGGGTCTTTCGGAGACCCTGCCTGGGGTGGAACCCTGAGTGCCACATTCTGCGCTCTGAGGCGTTGCTGTGGCTTTCCTGACAGCGTTGAGGTGGTGTTGGACTCTGGCGTGAGGAGCGATCTTCGCAAGAGGCTGTGGTTGTCAAAACCCATGGGATCCCATTTTGGGGTAGGTGCACCACCCATTTTAGAACCTATTTTGGTGGGGATTGGGATGCTCACTGGGGGTACGATTTGGATTTTGACCCATGGCCAGGAGTGAACCTGACCACAGCCAAACCGTGTACTGAGACCTTCAATGCATCGTACCATCGTTTCCGACTTTTGCTTGGGACCTCGATGCCCTCGTTTCCTTGAGATGGTGTGCCTGATTCCTTTGGTTCTGTAGTTGATCCCCTGCAGACAATTGGGCTAGGCGTGTTTTGCCTCCCCAGAGTGGAGGGATAGCAACATAGATGCACACTATTGGCAGACCTCATAGAGGACCTGGATTGAATCTTAGCCCTGAAATCATGCTGCGATCAATTGCACATGGCTTGGCTGCATGCGTTCCCGCAACTATCTCTCCCACCCTCGAAGCCTCCGTGACGTGTTGCGACCAGAGGGGGGAATCAACACACTGGACGTATCTTGGCTGCTATTGGGTTGGATCTTCTTTAACTTGTTGGGAAGTCAAGGGGGTTTTCTAAAACTTTTTGCAGGGGTTCAACAGCAAGCAAGGCATGTACTGTACTCGTAATAACTTGAATGTTTTACTAAAGCGGCACATTGGTAAATGGAACCAAAGACTAACACCTGCGTAACCCTAGCTCCTAAATTTTGAGCCACACCCAAATGTGTGGACGTATGTACCAGTATTAACTTGAATGTCAGAGTTGCCGGCACATCGCTCGCTGCAAGGAAGCACTTCCTTCCAGATGAGTCGTGCGCTCAGAAGCCTTCAGCCCAACAGCCCCTCTCCTAGCCAAAGAGGCAGGCTGCATCGCTTAGGCTTGGTCGAGAAGAAATAGGTCTGTATTGCAACAGGGCTCCTGAACAGATACATTTTGCAACCGTTTGAAGCATGGCTTTTTCCCCCAAAATAAATGGACACCACCATGTACAAGGCAATACTCATTTGTATAAGGTAAGGATCCCTGTACAATGTGTCGCCCATCGACCCAGGGCTCAACATTAAAGAGCCAGGGTCACGCAGGCTCTAGTTGTTGGCTCCATTTAGCAAGGGGCCATTTGGTACATGTTTTTGAGCCACAGCCATGTGTCACCCATTGACCCAGGGGGCATGGAGTGTTGTTATTCTTTTGATACCTATTTGTTTTCGATTGATCCGCTTGAAATAGTTTGTGCTTGATCCTTGTTTGTTTTTGTTTGATCCGGTACCCGCGGTCCCTTATATAAACGCTCGGCAAACACCTCACGAACGTTGCGCTCAACAGGGAGAGTGTGCGACCAAAGGTGCCAGCCACGAGTGTGCGAAGGTTTGCCCAGTGTCGCAAAATGTTTGTCCAGTCGACCCCACAGGACTGTGACCACATCGCTGTGACTCTTTTCTGGGGCCTGATGCAATTGGAGTCTGACTGAAATAGTGCAAATCTTCACTCGCACTTGGTTTCACGTGCAGGTGGTTATTCTTGAAATTCGCTGCCAGTTCAAGACTACGTGTAACAGCCCTTCAGGCCTGAGAAAGTGCGCGGTTGTCGGTCTCTGAGGCTCTTGCCAGTGCCTTCAGATGTTGTGGCGAAGCCGGCGCCACTACCACAGCTTCCACTTCTAGAGGACTGGGCGTTCAAATTCGTGTGAATTTGCGGCTGGGGAGCCTCGATCGTGGTCCAGCCCAAATGTTCGCCGAGTGGGTGCGTCGAAGCTGGCCGGAATCTGAGGGCCATGCTCCGTTCCATCCAAATTCCAAGCCCGTGGCGACTTTTGCCCGGCTTGGTGCGACCAAACTGGGGATGTCTTCCTTTTTTGAAAGGCGAGCCTTGCCTTTCAACCACGTTTTCAACCCACCCCATGTTCAACTCAGGTAGCCTTCCTCCAACGCACCTGTGAGAGGCTACCTGGAAGATCAGTTTCCTCTTGAGAATTAAATGCGCGGTGCCACTTCCTGGGAACAAAGGTTGTTCAACTCACCCCGTGCCAAACATGGGAGAGAGGGTTCTCAAGGGACACCAAAAGGAAACCATTCATTGCGTGGGTACCCCTGTGGATGGACGAAATCCATTTCGCACCACCTAAGAAACCCTGGAATGATTCGATTCCCCTGAAATCAACACACAATGGATGTCCATGGTTCCAATGTGGTGCGAAATGGATTTTGCCAATCCACAGCATTTTGTCACACTCTGAGTTGTTTTTGAACGGTAGCCCTGGGCTGCTTTGGCTGCAACTTGATCACGCCTGAGGATCCCAGCTGCTACCGGCTGCTGGTGCAACACCCGGGGCCGCCGGGATTCCGAGAACGTGTGCCGGTTTGGTTCTTGCGGTCGGTGGCTCAAACTTAGGGGTCCAAGAAAAAGGGGAAGTACAAGTACCATCAAAGAGAGTTAAGGAAAGGCTGCGCGTTGCCCGCCTTGGCCCAGCCGAGCGCGCAGCGTCTGTGGTTCGAATGAAAGCAGCAGATCTGGTCAAGTGGCGATTCAGGCATGGACAGGTTCTGACGTCGTTGGACCAATTGACGTCATGGGATTGCAGGAATCCCCGAGGCAAGGGCAAGGCGATGCACAGGACCAGGAGTGAGTCATGGAGCTAGCAGACAGGGCAGGCTGGGATGGGCCTTGATCAGTGGAGGCCCTGGGCTGGGCGGGCTGGCTGGACCTTGCTTGAGGCGAGTCTCAGACAGTCTCAGACATGTGAGTCTAGTTGGTTGAGACAAGTTTCTGGTTGGGCCTGGATGGGTTACTGTCAAAAGCTGACTGCGTTGGTTGGCGGGCCGGGCTGGACCTTGCTTGGGTGGGTTGCTGGTTGGGCTGGGCTGTGAGTCTCAGACACGTCAGACAAACCCGGCCAGCGGCAAGATGACCCAAGTATGGCCAGGGAGCGTCCGAGTTGCAACTAACGAGTGCAAGAGAGCAGGACACGTAAATGAGCTTCAGCTGGTGTTCCGCATGTTCTTCCTTCAACGCAAAAGCCGGAAATGGCAAGACGCGCAATAAGGCATGGCGAAGCAGCGTGGCCTCCCAAGCGAGGCTTCAACAGACACGAATATGTTTGTGAAGTCTGGCCGAACATTCAGCTGCAATTTCACTGACCGCTACAGGATTCAGAAAAATCGAGCACAGCAACAAGGCACTTAAGACGCTAAGTTGAATCAGCTTGTCGGTTTCAGGACGCGCAAATACACAAAACAAGCAACATATGCACAAAGAGGAAAGTGCCAAATGCTAGCACGGAGCGCACAGCATTTGTTTATTTAAGCTGGTGTGAGTGTATCGGATGTTGGGTTAACACCGCATCACTCCTGTTGTTTTTGGACTCAATCAGCGTCAGCAACCAGAGGCCGCCTTTTTTGCGTTCGCGGATTTGGATCCAATCGGTTGGGTTTCCAAGCCATTTCCGTGTAAAGGGAACCTTCAACCGTGGATTCGTCTCATTCGAAACCACCAATCTTGCTGGTGCTCAGCAGGGAATGAGGGAATGACCCCAGGGATTCCCCTAACGGAAACCAGAGGGGATGGTTTTTCTCCGGGTCATTCCATGTCTCATTCCCTGGTATCCGTTCTCGCAAGCAATGGATCCACTTCCCCACGAGCCCCGTGAGGTGGAGATACGATGGCAAGACCAAGGAGGACGTGGCCTTCAATCCTGAGGCTCAGATCGGTCACCGCTTACGGCTCGGACCACCGAGGTGTTGCCAGGTGCCCTGTCCAATGGAAGTGAACAGTGGGCTTCCCCAAAAGGAAGCTCGTCTTCTAGAGCCCTTCTGTCAGCTTCTGGGATGAATGCTTCAAGCAATGTGATGTCAGCTGGGATTGTTAATGCTTCAAGCAATGTGAATTCTGTTACGCAAGCCTGGGCCAGGTGCCACCGTGCTGGTTGGCAGTTTGAACAGGTGCTTTGTGTATCAAGATAGGGATCAAGTGAATAGGCGGGATCATGTTCATGCCTGAGCGGCCTGGAAATTGTGCTTGGCGAAACCTGGAGAAAAGAACAGATTGAAAGAACGCTACAGAGCTCAAGCAATGACAAGGAGAAGGAGGAGACAGTTGGAGACGTCATTGAGAGCTCAACAGAAATGCCTCACCCAAGAAGTTGTTTGCAGGATATTCGTGCTTTGCTCGAGAGAGAGTGTGTGTGTGTGTGTGTGCGCAACTTGTTGTCCATCATATAATCAATATAATCATTCCATTCCCAACGATAGCGCATCGTCATTGACTGAATAGCTGCCACCTCAGACTGTTGCGTGCTCCTTGTACCGCTGTCCAGCTAAATGCTGTGTATGATGCATTATAGCAGTTTGGTCGCTGCTCGCATGGCAAACCAAAGCCAGTTCTCAAAGCACCTCCTTGCGAGTTCCCCCAGCCGTCTCAACATGGTTCTCGGTGATCTCAGACCGATGTCGCCAACCTGAAAGGCCAACCCGGACTCATTTGTGGTCTCAGTCTCCGCCTGTGCGGGCCCTTGGGGAATGGGCTGGCGGATATGCCTGGACCGAGCTTCTTGTAGAGAGTTTGACCCAGCAAAATTGCCGTTTTGGCCTCATTTCTGAAGCTCACATGGCACACCACCATTCAGGGCTGAGTGGTTGGCTGTGTCGGCTGTGCTTGTGAAAGGTTCAAGGCTGTGTTCGGTTGCCTTGTTCCAGATGGACTGGAAACTGTTTGCAAAAAATGCAAAATCCATGGACACTAGCCACGAGTAAGGTTCACAGTTCACACTGCCGGGTAGTGATATATTTCTTTCATCCCACACTGGCGGCTACATGCAAGGGCCGAAGACTCGCTTGAGTCAGCCAGTGAACCCTAGCCAGCCGGTGGAACGCCCTTGTTTGTCACAAGATCCTACGTCTCCGGTCCAACCCTGCTGAAGCAAATGACTCGAAGGTCCACGCAGAAAGCCCCAATTCGGTTTCGGATGGCATCAATGCCACCAAGGTCACCCGATGGTCCCCCGTGGTTGCACAAGTGAGTACTCAAGGCGATCCTTGGGTTCAAAGAGACTAGCTCTCTGACTTCGGCAAAGCAGCAGCTTGCAGGATAAAACTGGATTGGCGTAGCAAGCGGAATCTTCAGCATCGCCTCCCGGCCGCAAGGTTGCGAGGGCGGGCGCGGCTTCCGCTCCCCGCTGACCAGCCGCAACGACAAGCCTTCGCCGCGGCACTTGGGGCGCAGGAGGTTGACATCAGATCGGAGCTTGTCGAGCTGCCGGAATACGCCAGTTGAAAAACCCATCTCTGAAGCAAAGGACGGACCGAAAAGGCAGTGTTAAGCAGCATGCCCGTTGAGGCACATCCACGTGGTTTGCATTGGTTTGCCATGCTTGGTTTTTGCATCAAACCAGCCGATGCAGTTAGCTTTCTTCGTCCCAAGGCTGCAGTTTTACATGCCTTCATCCATATGTTTATCGCACTATTACTGCCCGACACAGAACAACTAGGCTGGCAAAACTTCCGAAACTAGAGGAGCATGTCGGCGCTTTGGTATGCTGAATTGGCTCCAAACCATGGCAAAAGAAAGTGAAACCGCAAAAAAGCAATATATTCCCAACCCTCATGAACAGCAAAGCTTTTGGCAGCATTCCAAAGCATCCCCCGGAACTAACTCAATCCAGAACACTAACGCAGCGATATCAGTTCCTTACCGAGTGCCGCAGTGCACAACGACGTCTTGAACGAAATTATGTAAAACGATAAAGCGCGAACCCCCTCAAAACCATTGCTTTCCTTTCCAGAGGCTCCCCATGTATTTAGGGCCCTCAAACAGCCAGGTTTGGAGACGGGTGTCTAATGGAGGAGTCGGGTCTTCCATTGAAAGCCCTAGGAGCCTCTGGGTTGAAAGCATGTTCTAGACTCGGAAAAACTTTAGGTGGGTGGCCCAAACGCCGCACTTCGGCTCACAGAGCGCAAATCAACTCACGAAGCAGAGGCTAAGGATGGGAGCAACCCAGCGAGCGCCAACTCCGCAGTGTTCATTTGAAGCGTTGCTGTTTGCTCTGCTTGACGTTTGGCGCGAGGGCGGTCACTTTTTCAGGGGCTAAGACTGTTTTTGGACCGAGGTCAGGCTATGTGTTCTACGTGGACGGGGAGGATCAGTGGGAGTTTTGGGTGGGCGACGGTGACTATTGGTGCGGCGTCCAAGGTACTGGACTCAGATCGAGTCGAAGCTTCGAGAGAACGCGACCAGTTGTCGGGGTGTCAGGTCCGCCGGTTGAGCAGAAGTGGACTGAGCTCGTGGGCCTCTACGATGCTGAATTGCGATCTGCAGCGCTGGCGTGTTACAGAGTCGGGCGTGTTCGGGGGTGGGTGGGATTTGGGTTTGGTCGATGTCATTTGGTTTGTTTGCCCCCCGCAAAACAACAGGATAGAAGGTTCATGACAGAAGCCAGCATAGTACGCATGCGTGCGGGAGCGCCTTTCTATACCAGGGCCAATGCTTGCATGGGCAAAGCGGGCAAACGGGGGCATCAAGCCAAAGGCCCAGACTGGCGCTTCATTGCTTGTCCAGCAAATGTGGAGCTGGCGGGGTTTCGAATCAACAAATGACGATGCTTGGGCAAGGAGTCAAAGAGGATGTGACAAACTATAATCGCCATCCTAAATCTTTCAGACCTTTGCAAATCGTTGGGCGCGTAGATGTCTCGTCCAATGAGGTCATCACGCCTTTGTGACTGATCAAGGGCCAGCAATGAAAGCAACATCGGTTGCGGTTGACTTGCGCTTGCGTGCAGCTTGAGGTTGCGTTCTTTGTCGACGGCACTTGCGCTGGTGTTCGAAGCGGAGTTGACTTCAGACCGAACACTTTGTGCCCCTTGAGGCGCGAAAAGGCACCAGATGGCACCAGAGAGAGCCTAAGAACTCGACAGGTCTCGCCCGAAGCCAAAAGAAAAACGATCGGACAATGGACAGGGAAGCCCAGCCATCGGCTTCTATGGCAGTTTATACCCCAAATGAGACCGGCCGAGGGCTGCACTTCAGCCCTTATGTTTTTGTTTTTGGGATGCAGGCGACAAGCCGAATATTCAGATGCCCACAAAAGCAACTTGAAAGGGTAGAGGATGAGCTATAGGAGGAAAGCGTCCAAGTGGCCGAAAGATTCAGCCAGAAGACTGAGCAACTTTTCGCGCAGGATTGGCGCTGGCAGGCGCGCGCCCCAGCAAAGCGCATTCAACAATCTCGACCGAGACTGGAGATCACACCTGGTGGTTGCACTCCGCTTTGGGGCTGGGGGATTGACGCGGCCAACATTGCTGTCGAACATGAACAACCGACAGTGTGGGGCACACTCACCAAATGCGATCAGGGTGATATTGGCTTGCTGGCGAAGGTTCCATGTCAGTTTTGGACACAACAAGTCAAGTCCGCTTGGTCTGAATCAAATCTGACACATGTCCACGATGCAATTTGATGAGCTGCTACTGGATTGACACAGCTCCGTTGCTGCATCGGATTGTTCAAACAAGAGGCTCCATTGGTTGACCAACTGCAATCAAATTCAATCTTGGGGAGGGCCCGGGAGTCCTTGAGCGAATTCAATGTGGAGGGCCCAAAAGTCAGAAGTCATTGAGCAGTTTCGGAGTTCCATTGACCTTTCCTCCGGCCCGGAAGTCATGGAGCATGGAGCATTGGGTGTCGGAGTTCCATGGACCGAGGTCCGAAAACGAGTTCGCGAGATACTACTGGACTGGATCAGTCCGCGACATCAAGATCTACCAGATATTGCCGAAGTCTGACTCATAGTACTGGTCATGGCAGCTGTACGTGCTGCACATAGATCAGAAGGCACTGAGAAGTGAGTTGTTTTGTTTTTCTTTGCACGCCGTACATGGAGAAACAAATAAACAGTCAGGACAAAAGTTGCGCCTCGTTGCCCTTCTTTGAGAACGCAACCCTTTCCGGTTCCTTCTCACGGTCGAAATTCCACACTCCACACCCTTCAAAGTGTTTTGGTTGAAAGAGCGTGATTATTGACATCCCACGTTTGCACACATTAAAAAAGGAGTTGGAAGTCGATCCGCGGGTGATCCACGGCTTTGCAGAGACAAGGAAGAGGCATAACAATTCTGCGGAAAAAAATGTGTATATATATATATATATTGGCGGCTGCCTGCATTTACAGAAAACTTCAGAAAAGGGCAGGGCAGAAGGAACACGCCCCAAAACAAGGTAGGGCCGTGACATACAGGTGCTTGAGATCACACGTATTTCCGGCGTTGGACAAAAAAGGGTCAATGAGTCCAAAGAGATTGGGTTGGGGAACGAGGTGGGAACTCCCCGACCATTCAATAAGCCATGGCTGGCACGATCAGCACCGAGCGCACCAAGCACGCTCTGGGTGCACCGAGTACCGAGTACACTACGAACACAGGTTCTGACTGAACAGCTACATGATCCCGTTCCCCCTCCAAACAATGTTGGGAGATCAACAAAGAGAACAACCTAAAAAAAGCAAATTGAGGCTCAGCAAGTATTGCTCAATCCGGTGTTAATTTGGTTTATGTGTACTTTGGGTTGGTCTAGTATTGTTTACATTTGGTTTAGTATTTGTTGAGCATCCTACTTTTTGGTTTAGTGCGTTTTAAGCTTGAACTTGACTTAACAATTGTTATTTATGTATCTTGTGGATTGCGGATTGTTTTGTTCCTTCTTTTCAACACATATTTAGCAGGCACAGCGCTTTCGCAAAGTCAGGTAGAGAGAGACAGAGATGGAGAGATGGATGGACAGATAAATTGATGGATAGAGAGACAGAAAGTAGATAAATAGATAGACAGACAGACAGACAGACAGACAGGCAGGCAGGCAGGCAGGCAGGCAGGCAGGCAGGTAGGTAGGTAGATGGATAGATTGGATACATAGATAGAGAGATAGAACGATAGGTAGGTAGATAGAGAGATAAATTGAGAGAGAGAGAGAGGAAGAGACATAGAGAGATAATGACTGGATGGGTCGGTCTAGATAGACAAATAGAGAGAGCAATAAATGGGAGAGAGGGAAGAGAGAGAGAGAGATTGACAGAGAGAGACAGAGAGAAGAGAGAGAGAGAGAGAGAGAGAGAGAGAGAAAAGAGAGAGAGAGAGAGAGAGAGAGAGAGAGAGAGAGAGAGAGCGAGAGAGAGGAGAGAAGAGAGAAGAGAGAAGAGAGCAGAGAGAAGAGAGAAGAGAGAAGAGGAGAGAAGAGAGAAGAGAGAAGAGGAGAGAAGAGAGAACAGAGAAGAGAGGAGAGAGAGAGAGGGAGAGAAAAAGAGAGGAAGAGAGAAAGAGAGAAAGAGGGCGAGAGAGAGAGAGGGAGAGAAAAA
Source organism: Effrenium voratum (assembly GCA_963377175.1). Taxonomy (NCBI): domain Eukaryota; class Dinophyceae; order Suessiales; family Symbiodiniaceae; genus Effrenium; species Effrenium voratum. The sequence goes on along the minus strand of CAUJNA010003257.1, from coordinate 421,515 downwards.
AAGAGAGGAAGGGAGAAAGAGAGAAAGAGAGAAAGAGAGATGGAGAGAAAGAGAGAAAGAGAGATGGATGGATGGATGGATGGATGGATGGATGGATGGATGGATGGATGGATGGATGGATGGATGGATGGATGGATGGATGGATGGATGGATGGATGGATGGATGGATGGATGGATGGATGGATGGATGGATGGATGGATGGATGGATGGATGGATGGATGGATGGATGGATGGATGGATGGATGGATGGATGGAAAGGTGGATGGAAAGGTGGATGGAAAGGTGGATGGAAAGGTGGATGGAAAGGTGGATGGAAAGGTGGATGGAAAGGTGGATGGAAAGGTGGATGGAAAGGTGGATGGAAAGGTGGATGGAAAGGTGGATGGAAAGGTGGATGGAAAGGTGGATGGAAAGGTGGAAAGGTGGAAAGGTGGAAAGGTGGAAAGGTGGAAAGGTGGAAAGGTGGAAAGGTGGAAAGGTGGAAAGGTGGAAAGGTGGAAAGGTGGAAATAGGGAAGTGCAAGCGGCAAGTCAGGTCTCCAGTTTTAGTTTCATTTGCCCAGTTTAGATAGCGAACGGTTTGTTGTCGCTGCGACTCTGCGGGGCGGCTGGGCCAGGAGATTTACCTGTCGCCCATTCTTGCTCTGGGCTTTTGGCCAGAGTGGAACTACATGGAGGACTGTGCCCAGCGCGTGGGTCACGCGCAAATCTCCTTACAGGGGGGCACTGGCGAATCAGGGCTTTGATCGCACGGCGATACAGGGTGGCCCCTGTAGATCAAGGTGAATGTTCATGCCATAAAAACTTCCTCGGGTAAGTAGCTAGCAGGAATGTTTGGGGCATCCTGGAGTTGGCTTGGAGTTGGCTGGGAGGAGTTTGGAGTTATGACAAGCGCGGCAGGGGTGGGCGGGCGGTTTGGCAATTGTGGCAGTCATTGTAGCATTGGTCGGCACCATTGTCATTCGTAGGTATGGCAAAGATCAACCTGTTCAGAGATGCCGGGCAAGCTAGGTGGAAAGGTGGAAAGGTGGAAAGGTGGAAAGGTGGAAAGGTGGAAAGGTGGAAAGGTGGAAAGGTGGGTGGGTGGGTGGGTGGGTGGGTGGGTGGGTGGATGGAAAGATGGAAAGGGGGGTGGAAAGGGGGGTGGGTGGGTGGATGGAAAGGTGGGTAGAAAGGGGGGTGGGTGGATGGATGGATGGATGGGTGCATAGATGGATGGTTACGCGCCTCGTTCCCACCGCTCTGCGGGTTATGCGGGAATTTTTAATTATATTTGATTTTATTTAATTGGTTGCGTATTTATTTATATATATATATGTTTTTGTTGTTTTTAATGGTTTGGTTTATTTATTTTTATTGTTTATATTTTTCGTTTTTATTTTGTTTTTGTTATAAATCTTTATTAATTTATATTTATTATTGGATATATTACAATATTGTTGTTATTATTTGTTTAATTTAATTATCGGTTTATGAAAATATTTTATATATAGAAAGATAGATGATGGATATATAGATAGATATATAAATAGATATAGGTGCAAAAAGAAATTGAGAAAGAAAGAGAAAGATAAATATATATATATATATTTAGATGAAGAGAAAACCAGGAAGAATCGAATTGATAAGGGGGGAAGGAAATGATTATTGAAGGGAGATGGGAGGAATTCGAAAGGAAAAAGGAACCGATAATTTAGATAGTAATATATTTTGATAATATATTTATTGATATATGTATTTTGCAAAATATTCGTATTTTTGTAGTTTTTGTAAAAAAATCTAGAATTTTGATGGAATCTTATTAAAATCTGTCCGGAATTTTATTTTTCCAATATTTTGAATTATAAAGAAGAAAATATAATAATATATATATATATTATTATATTTATTTAAAATGGTATATCGAATAATATATAATATTTTTTTAGTGTTCGGGTTACTCCGTGGGTCCTGGGGCATTCTGCGAGAATATGATGTTGTTGAGAATCTCGCCTGAGCCCCAATGATTAAACATTTTGGGGATTTGGTCCAAATAGATTCCGGGATGGTCGGGATCGATCTTAAGGCTAAGATTTCATTAAGGTTGCGCTAGGATCCCACCCAGGAATGCATTAATTGTTGTAAGCGGGATGGTCCGGGCTAATTTGAGGTGAGATTCTATAAGGTTCTACTAGGTTATTAAGGTTTTATTAGGTTCTATTAGGTTTTATTAGGTAAGGATTGCGGAGTGGTTCGGGATGATTTAAGGGTAAGGTAAAATTCTTGAATTCTAGGGGTATGTTTTATTAGGCTTTAGGTTTTATAAGGGTTATGGAGTTGTTTAAGCTTGAGGATTCTATTAGAATTTTGGCAATCAAATATAATTTATAAAATTATTTTTTATAGAATTAAAATATATATAATACAATAATTATTTGGATTTTTTATATAAATCAAAAACATCTTATTTATCTCAAAATATATTAGTCCGATATATATCCTCGAATTTAATATTATATCATTAATTTATTTAGATATATATATATATATAAATTCTAGAATATAATTGATAATTCAATCCAAATCTTTAAATCGAGATATTCGAAGATGTTAATCGATAACAAAACAGAATCGGAAGATAGAATCTCGCTTACCCATAACAAAGCGCCACTTTAGGCACATAGATTATATCACCCGCTCTAAAACGAGAACTAAACCAATTACACAAAAATACCGAGAGCCTCGATTCAAAAGACACAAATTCCTTATAATTCAAGGAATGATAATTCTACCTAAAACAAAATAAATAAAATAAGTATAAAGGATATCATAATATATCAGAAACGATTAAACTAATCATCGAGAATAACAAATAAACAAAAACAAAGTATAGTTCATTTATATATACGACCAATTACCGGCCGATAATTTTCCTATGCCAAATAATAATTTCTCTGAAATTTAAATAAAATTCGGATATTAAATTGGATCCATATAATCTATTTTGTTTTTTTTTACTATTATTATATATAAATATAATTCTCTATTTTTATTAAATATCAATTTTCTTATTTCCTTATATTAACCTATACATCAAACATATATAAAAATAAGAAACATATATTTCATATAATTTACTTATTAAAAATATATATATATTATAATTAATTATAATTGTTTAATATATATGGGGAATTAATAAAACATATACAATTACTTAAAATATATAAAAAGACCAAAAAGAACCCAAATAACATCATATAAAAGAAATTTTAAAATTAATCAATTATATTCTCGACCCATATTCAGATATTTAACATAAATATTAAAACGATAAATACAAAAAAATCTTTATCAAAAAAAATATATATAAATATATTTAAATAATATTGATAATGGAAGACATCTTGCATGAATTTATAAAGCTACATGTTTGCCACCCAGCGCCCCCTACTTAACATTGAGTTGCGACGAGCAAACCCGCTTATAGGTTGTTAATGGCCTAAATCTTGCATAATCCAACCTAACTTGGCCAAACTGAGCACCAATGTTAAGTAGGGGCGCGGGGCAAATCGTAACGAGATGGCATGGATCTGTTTCAAAAGAGATACAAGATTTCTTCCATCCACCGACTGGTATAGAGGGCGTTTTGTTGCGTTACTTCATGTCTAATTGCTGAACCCGTGAACGATGCCGCAAAACAAAGCGCTTCGTGCCCTATGCAGTCAATACTCAATCAATACTCAATCAACACTACAATCAACACTACAATCAACATTACAGTCCTACAGTCAACACTCCCCAAATCCTAGCAGGGCCAGCAAATCCACAAATCAGACAATTAAAAGGTTAATTTTATATATTTTAATTGTTTCATTATCAATTGTCAGTGGCCCTACCAGGGTTTTGCTAGTATTAATTGCAGTGTAGTGTTAACTGAGTGTTGATTGTTGTATTGACGGGGAGCTACCAAGATTCCGGAATGTGCCGTGTAGGCTGCTTCATACGCCCACATTTTGTAACAAGAATATATGTTTGCCATACCGCGCCCCCTACTTAATATTAAATCACGACGAGCAAAACCGCTCGTAGGTTATTAATAACCTAAATCTTGCATAATCCAACCTAACTTAGCCAAACTAAACACCAATGTTAACTACGGGGCGCGAGGCAAATCGTAACGAGATAACGTAAATCTATTTCAAAAAAAATGCAAAATTTCTTTGGAAATATAATTAATATGTATTTATATATATTTTATATAATACTTATTTATGTTTTAGTGAAATTTTAAATTTTAATATAATATTTGTTTTTTCTTTATTTATATATATTTCCAATATATAAATATAAAATTCCAATAAAAATTATAAATAATATATTTTATTCCATTTTATACCAATAATTTTCTCACACACCTATATTCTAAAAATAAAAAATAAAACCCCAAATTAAAAAAATATAAAAATAAAATTATTATATATCTAATTATTATTTAATAAAACAAAAACAATAAATATTTATAACATTCCCAGAGGTTCCTTTGACTGTGATATACTCAAGCGAGGGGTGCAATTGTGTGAGGAGGAGACGACCCTGTAATCCGGCGACGTTGGCTCATGTCAGGGTTTAGCTGACACACAGAGAGTCACATCTGATTGTGCAGGTCAGGTTAAATCCGGCATACTCATCATGTTCAGTTTGAATATCAAGAATCCCCTTTGTACTCCTGCTATGCGTGCTATCGAATGGACCGTGCCCGTTGGAAGAGGCGCCGCCCTGGACTCAGCTGAAGCTGGCGGTGCGACTTTTTTTACACACAAAGCACCGCTCAAGGTGTGTCCATCGAAGGTCCCGGCGCCCAGCCTCAGTTGCGATTGCACTTGCGGCCGGTCTTGCTCTGATTGGCATTGGCATGGATCGATTCAAATTTGATGTTCAATGTTCAAGACCAGCCATGGCGGCCGTTGAAGCCATGGAACCCCCTGCCTTCAAGTATGCAGAGCGGCAATGCCGCACTGGGAAATGTGCTCAACTGCGCGTGTCCTGGGCCTGTTTGGAAACCCCTCCACAAAATCAGTGCTTTAGATCTCATGTGCCAGGATTGGCTGACAAGCATCGGTATCCTGGAACGGGACTCCTTGCGGGACCTAAAGCACCGGCAAAGGCACTTTGATGCCAAGAAGGCAGGCTGAACTAGTCTGCGAGGGTTAACCCATGAGTTCTCCAAAACATTATGCGTGTACAGGGTGGGCAAATGCCTCAACTGGAGCTACGTGTTCCTTGTGCAGAGGAAAGGCTGGAGGAACAGGCTGGGATCAGCTTTTTGGCATCATGTATCTCTAGCAGTTTCTTTCCCAATTGCAATGTCAAACACATCGGGCAGGTTCATGCGAACTTCAGCCGGTTGGAGCAGTGGTTCAAGCTCTTTGGGAGGGCCACTCCAACTGGGAAGGAGCTGGAGGCATCAGAGTTGCAGGGAGGTGTAGTCAAGTACTTGAACGTTTGGTCACTCCTGGTAACGTCCCCAAGGCAGCCATCATGGAAGCCAACGACAGCTATGATTTCCTGACTGGATCATTGCTGAGGGATCGGAAGGCAATTCGTTTGGGGTTAGAGGAATCCTTTTGCCAGCCCGCTTTGTGAGGCCCAGGCCTACGAGATGGCCCTGGACTGGAGGAGCCTCGTGGCAGACTTCCTGACAGCAGAGCGGCGGAGCCCAGGAACCAGGCACTCAACTTGTTCATACACCATTGAAAATTGCTTGCTGTTTATGGTTCAATCATTCTTCGCCAGTTTCTTGTGAGGCCTGGGCGTCACAATGAAGAAATGTGTGCGCTGAAGAATATCATACGTGGAGTCTCTGGGCCACGGCCGAGACTTAGCCGGGATCAGGCAACTGATATTGAAATGTCCTTTGACCCTGTGTCACATTCATTTTGGAGTTGATGTGACAGGGAAGCGCTGAAAGCAACAAGACGGACGAGGCACTGGTCGAATTCATATCCCTAGCCCGCTAATGAAACATGACCAATCTACACAACCCTGGAAGATTACAAAATACATTGACCCTTCACGTGCCAAGCAAGATCCCATTTCTTTAACAACTTGAGTGCAGGATGAGAATGCAAAAGACACTGAGAACGCAGCAGCAGTTGCATCAAACAAAAAGCAGAGTAGCAAAGGAGACAACATCAAGAAAGGAGGCACAAAGGACAAAGGATCAACAGCTGCAGCAAAGCGAACACCTAAATCAGAAACAGCGAAGGAGGTAGAAGCTGCTGCAGCAGAGGCTGACGATAGCAACAAGACTGAGGAGTTGGAAGAGACACCAGGTGGGCAGGATGAAGCAGCAGATGCAGCAGCAGGGGATGAAGAAGGAGATGCTGGTGAAGGAGGAGGAGAAGAAGCAGACGATGAGGAAGCAGCAGAAGAAGAAGAAAACGAAGAGCCAGAAGCAGAGGATGAAGTTTCAGCAGCAGCACCAGCAGCAACTGATGAGGATGAAGAAGCAGCAGCTGAGGATCAAGAAGCAGCAGCTGAGGATGAAGAAGCGGCCTTTGATGATAAAGAAGTGACAGCAGAGGATGAAGAAGCGACAGCAGAGGATGAAGAAGCGGCAGCAGAGGATGCAGAAGAAGAAGAAGAAGCAGCAGCCGAGGATGCAGAAGCAGCAGCCGAGGATGAAGAAGCAGCGGCCGCAGAGGATGAAGAAGCGGCAGCAGCAGAGGATGAAGAAGAAGAAGAAGAAGCAGCCCAGGATGAAGAAGGGGCAGCAGCAGAGGATGAAGAAGCACCAGCTGAGGATGAAGAAGCAGCGGCAGCAGAGGATGAAGAAGCGGCAGCTGAGGATGAAGAAGAAGAAGAAGCTGAGAATGAAGAAGCAGCGGCAGCAGAGGATGAAGAAGCACCAGCTCAGGATGAGGAAGCAGCAGCAGCAGAGGATGAAGAAGCAGCAGATGAGGATCAAGAAGCAGCAGCTGAGGATCAAGAAGAAGCAGCTGAGGATCAAGAAGCAGCAGCTGAGGATGAAGAAGAAAAAGTAGCCAAGGACGCAGAAGCAGCAGCGGCAGCTGAGGATGAAGCAGCAGCGGCAGCCGAGGATGAAGAAGCAGCGCCAGCAGCTAAGGATGAAGAAGAAGAAGAAGCCGCAGCCGAGTTTGAAGAAGCAGCAGCAGCAGCAGCGGCAACTGCTAAGAATGCAGAAGCAGCAGCAGCAGTAGCATCTGAGGATGAAGAAGCATCAGCAGCAGCAGCAGCTGAGGATGCAGAAGCAATAGCAGAGGAGGCCGAGGATGCAGAAGCGATAGCGGATGAGGAAAACATCGTACAAGATGAAGAAGCAACAGCTGAGGATGCGGGCAACGAAGAAGCCAAGGAGCCGGAGGAAGAAGCAGAGGATGAAGAGGCAGCAAACCAGCACAAAGAAACAGAAGCAACGCACAAAGGAGCAAAGGCAGGAGAAGCAGGAGAGCAGGCAGTAGCAAATTCGAAGGTGGATGCTGGGGAAAAAGCAGCATGCGCAAAAAAGGAGAGGGCAAAAGATAGCAAACGGAGCAGCAGTAGCAATACACAGGCAACAAGTATGCAGGCAGCGGTGGCTGCAGGCAAGCACGGACATGGCAAAGACAAAGCCAATGCAGAACCAGGAAGGAAGCGCAGCAACAGACAAACAGCAAAAGCACAGGAAGGTGCTCCCAAGGCGGGGGAAATTATGAACTACATTGACACGAATGTTACAACTCACAGTCTGGCAGTTGCTACATACACCCCTGAGAGAAGAATTGGCTGGCAGGGTTGGCCACGATTCAGAAAAGCTAGATGCCACTTCTTGAAAGTTGGGGCAACTGATTCTGTTGCAAAGCCTGTGGTGAGCCCTGGCCATGAGCTTACCAATCGTGTTACCACTTGGACTGGCTGGGACAAGTACCGGGTAACCAGAACACACTTTGCCCGCCCTCCGAATTTACCAACACGACAACAACTTATGGCAGCAGCGAACAAAAGCCTTGACCTGGCTGAACGTCCCTGGGCGGGGTGGTCCAAATACAGGATCAAGCACCCCTACTTGGACAAGGCATGGTGGGTAAAGTATGTAGTATCCAATTTGCAGGGAATCTTTCAAGTTTGAACACAAATGCCGACCTAGCTTCAACCCTTTTGCCACAATGCTTGTGAAATCCAGTACCTATGCAACGTCCGATTTATCCCACTGGCTGGCTGTCTGACCCTCAGGCAATGATCAACCCCTCGGAGAAGGAGACACAAGTGGATGATTCTGATGGCACCCAGGGTGCCATCGCAAGTGATGAGGAAGAAATGCGGAAAGGGAGGACTTTGGTCAAAGGCACCTTCAAGGCCTGCTGCAAACTGTTTTGAAACCCTTCGAAGCCACATCGTTTCACACACACATTGATCATGATGTTCTGCGTTCGATCAAGAGGTCTGACGTTTTAACAATGAAAGACTGAGCCTGGATAGTGTGTTTTGCTTTCATAATTCTTGGAAAACTCAAAATCTTATTCTGTGAATTAGCTGATGTTTGATAGGGATGTCCCTGCAACACCTTGTCATACCCACCCCCCTCGGCCAGGACAGGAAGCCTCTTGAGGAGAAGCCAGCGGTGATCCCGGATGAAATCCAAGAGCGCCTGCAAAAGGTCTTGCTCAACATGTTGACAGAGGATAAGGATTCCCCTGAAGACCTTCTCAAGGCAATTTAAGGGCTTCAAACAAGAGTTGCATTTATGTCGACTCCTGATTTCCCTTTTGAGTTTTTCTCTCAATCGCACATTGCAGTTTGCATTCAATTCCTGCATGGTCAGTGTTGTTTAGTTTGCCCTTGCGGCAGGCCCAAGCAAAGGTGCGAAAGGCTCTGAAGGAAGTTACTGCGCCAGAGGAAAATGCAGACAACTGTGAGGGACAGAAAGCGCACCCCAAAAAAAGGGGGAGAGGTAAGGGTCAAGGAAGAGGGAAAGGTCGAGGAAGGGTCAAGAAAACAAACAGCAGTGGCAATGAGCTGCAGCCTGCAGACATTTCCACTGCCTGTATGGACACACCGCAGACAAACACAAGGCCCGCGTTGAAGCGATCGTGTGCCACGGCATGCTTTGCCGCAGATATGCAGGGCCCCAAAAAACAAGCAGTTGTGGAGGAACACCAGCCAGCTTCCCAGTCTGCAGCCCCTGCCTCAAGCAGAAAGCGAAAGGCAGTGCAGCCTCCTGGGCAGGAAGCCAATCCAAAAGCTGGCACAAAGACAAAACGAACAAGATCCAAGGTGTCGCGGGTTGACCAACAGGCGGTGGAAGAATTGCGACCGTTGACAGAACCAAAGGAGGCCATTTGGAGTTGATTGCCCACACACACCCATCAGTATATACATCAGTATGCATGTACCCTGTTGCATCGCAGGTGTTCGCCAAGATCCAGGCCCTCCAGCTGCCAGACCTTGTTTTACCACACGAGTTCCCAAATGATACAAAGTCGCTTGGTGCAACCAAGTGCTCATTTCTATACACCCTTTGAAAATATGGAGTGGCCGCCTCCTTCCACTTGATGAGGTCGATATCTTTGCAGCCTCCAACCCATGCATCGGGAAAGAAAAGCATTGGGGTGCTGTTGGAACCGCTTCTTGGCTTACTTTCGAGCTTGCGTTGCAAAAGTTGTAATGTATAAGAATGATTAGCTACCTTCAGGCGTGTGGCTGGCTTCTATGTCAGCAAGGTTCCGGACGAGATCCTGGATCTCCCGGCCAAATATGACTATGCAGTGAACCAGAAGGGCGGTGTGAGCATCAACATAAGGAAGGAGGGTATCAAAGGAGGGCTCTCCAATTGCAACATTATCCCCCTAAAGGTTTGCCAGTTTGCTATTCTGCCTGCTTCGAGGTGGCAACTTGCAACAGCATTTGCTGGCTGGATTGAAGATGTGGACTGAGCTCAGTAGTCAGCAATCCCATCTAGGTGTTTCAACATATGCGCCCATGAGACCTGCCATCCTTTTCTGAATGCAACTTGATGCACGTGTGGCAACTTAACTAGTCAATTTGCATTTGATTGCCAGGGCACAGCGGGCACAGAACATGGAAGTCGATATGTAAGTGAACCTGGATAGGCAATGAGTTGGCCTGGAGGGCAACTGCAATCAAACCCAATAAGTCCGATATGATGATCTTGGTTTTAGGTTTATGGGGTTTGTTGGGGCGTTTGAGCCAACTCGATGCCTTGCCACGTTCACTTTAGGTTATCTTGCCAGTTGGCTATTTCTAGCCACAGGGGCCTGGCAGCTGAGTGTCCGCAAAAAAACACGACCTAGAATGCACGCTATCGCACCTCATTTGCCGATGCACCATATATTGACAAATTGGGCATTGCTTTACGCTGGAAGCATTTGAGGCTTTTAAGGGCGTGTGATATCCCGCAAATTTGCAAATATGCCCTCGCCATGTGACCCCAATGTGCATCCACTGGCATTGAGCCAGCGGAGTGCACAAATGCTTCTCCTGCTGGGAGCACCGGCCATCCTGCCACGGCCTCAGGGCGCATACACACACACAGATCAATAAAAGCGACTGCGATCAGGCTCCACCTTGTCGACTACATATGCCAAAGCACATCACCGCTATCAACAAGCAGCCGGAGAGTTTGGTTCTCAGTCTACATTCTGAATCATGATGCTTCAATGTTTTCTTGGTGGCAGGACCGAGACACCTTTGAGGTGTTCTCAGGGTCTGGTTCAATCTACAAGGAGAGCTGTCAGGCCCTCGATATGTGACCCTTCTTTTCATATTTAGATCCAACTGCCAAGTTGGTGAGGCAAAAAAAACTTGCATTCGCTCGATCCTGAGTTTGCAGCTGATGATGATGATGTTGTCGTAGTCCCTGCTTTACCTGCAAGATTTGCTTGCAAAACTTGCGCAGGGACTATTTCGAGCTGACATCCAACCGTGGCACGCTGAATGACATGGGCTCTGTGTTGGAACCCCAGTATACTGATCTGCCAAGTTGCATTCTGATTTATTGAAACCAAGGCCTGGATTCATCTATTGTCTCAAAGGGGCCCTTCGGCTACGCAAACAGGCCCTATTGTGGGGTGGAGTGCCTTGCAGCCTGCTTGTCTTCATGTCGTCTGGCACCCACCAACGAGGCTTTGAGAACGACATGATGGGAGACTTGTCGTTGCCTTCAGTTCGACAATCGAACTTGTTGTTATCAAGATTTTGTTTGATTGTCCTGGTCTGCATCTGTAGAAACGTTTGGTGGGCCATAGAACAGCCTGCAAGCAGCAAGCTGGTGGAGACTCCATACTACTCGTACCTGATGTCCCTTCGCTGCCTCAACCCCAAATTTGTACGACTGCCGGGGCCTTATCAAAAATTGGACATCATTTGATAGTCGAGGGTCATCCGGACAAATGCGCATTTCTGCAATTTAGGTGGCTCGGTGCCTTTGGACATTGGGCATGCAAGCCAACACAATTGTTTGGAAGTTGGCTGATGGCTCAGACTACACGCACATGTGTTGCCCGCTGCCTTCTCGGCTTGCTCGCTCGCCCAGGCCAGGTCTTGACAAGATCTACCTGAAGCTTTCGCGGGCCCAGCGGCGCAGAATCAAGGACCATCAGAAGCGCACGGGCATCCAAGTTGTCAAAAAAACTCTCAAGCGATCTGGTGGTATCACAGTGCTCCTTGGTAACATACATCCGTTTCTTGAGTTGCTTAGTTGGCGCACTCTGAATTCAAACCATTTGTTTTCCATTTGAACTAAGGAGTGGAGGAAAGGATCTCAAAAGTACACAGTCCTACCCAAAGCGATTCGCAGCTCGTGTCACTGCATTGCAGTGCAAATACAAGGCCATGCTTTTGATGCAGAATTGTTTTTGGATGGAATGTGCATATTGAATGCAGGGCAAAAAGGAAGAGATCTTGGACTTGAAAAAGCTACCCCAGCAGGACCGATACTGTGTTCTAAATGTATGCTTCAAGCATCAACCACCTTTTGCCTTTCAGGAGCCTCCGCGTGACTGGTCTGATGCTAATTTGCGTCCACTGGAGGAATTCCTTTGGAACAGAATCCAGGATGGAAGTTTCCAGCCGCAGTTCAAATTCAGTCGGCCTAAGGGCCTTTGATGCAATGGTGGCTGGACCTAAATGCGAATTATACAAGTAGTATTTGCATCATGTGGAAATAATTAGATTTGTGGTACAATTGCAATTGGCGTGGCGCCAGCTGGGAAAGTGAGCCGAGCTTTGTTGCTCCATGAGGCTGGTCAGGTACTCTGATCATGACATATCATGACTTTGTAGCATGATTTTGGAAAATCTGTTGGAACCCATTGACCGTGAAATCTCGGCTAATGACCGTGAAATGACAGCGAATGACCGTGAAATCGCGGGCAATGACCGTGAAATCACGCACCCATTTTTTTGCCAAAAAACTCCCCCGGAAAAAAAAGGGGTCATTTGACCGATTTTGTAGCGCCCTCCCAACATGTCGCAGCATGGTGGGGTGTATGACCCTTGGTCCGACCAAATCCTGGACTCGTCCGGGGCCCGGCTTGTGGACCTTTCTTCCCAACTCCCCACCTTTGGCTGGCAGGCGAAGCAGGAGCAGATCTCGTCCTCCTGGCAGCGGGCAAGGCAGTTTGTGCAATAGGTCACCTACATGTACAGGTAAGTGTGGACCTTTAGCTGGCCAGGAAAGGACACCCAAGCTGACACGCAAGACACGCAGCCGCAAGACTCGCAGGTTTCAGTGGACAATGGAAAACGAGGTACCCAAAGCATATTCGGGGCATCAGCGCCCAAACGGTTGAGATCAACACACACCATCGAGGACAGTCAAGATACACAGGCGTACCAACACAGTTTGTCGAATGGACAGGCTGGCGCACCTTCAAATTCGAAGGCGGGGGATCCTAGCGCAAAAGCACAGGCGGCGAAACGAGCAAAAAGTGCACCAACAGCATCAGCAGCAAAAGCATCAGCACACACCAAGCCACCTCGTCGTGCCACATCAGCAGCACCTTCTACTACATCAGCAAGTGCAGCAGTTGCTGCATCCAAAGCCGCACCGCCACGAAAGAAAGTGCCAGCACAAGCAGTCAAAGCGGCAAGCAAGGCTATCACCAAAGCACCGGCACCATCACCAGGGGCACGTGCACCTCCTACAGTGCCCAAGACTGGTCCTTCTATGCAGAACCCCGCTGCTTCTACACCTGCAGAAGCTCCCTCAGCCAAAGCCACATCGCCAGGAATCAATAGAGCGCTCCCTCAAGGGACAGCATTGGCAAGCAACAACACTTCTACTGCAGGAACTGCATCGGCAAAAGCACTTGCACCATCATCAACAGTACCACCAGCTGCAAAGCACAAGAAAGCACCGGCTTATGCCAAATCACAAGGTCCCAATGCACCGCAAAGCAGCAAGACACGCCCTGATGCATCCATACCTGCAGTAGCTCCCTGCAAAGCCACTACACCTAAAGCAGCAGCTCCTACACCTGTGGGAAACAAAGCATCAGCTCCTACACCTGTGGGAAACAAAGCAGCAGCTCCTAAAGGAAAAGCACAACCAAGCAACCAGCCCAGCCAAGCAGCTGAAGTTCCAACTGCAGCCGCAGTCAAACCCAAAGCCAAAGCCAAAGCCAAAGCAGCGATGCCTGATCCAAATGCTAAGCAGCAAGTGGATCTTGTGGACGCGGCTTTGGCGCGAAAAACAACTGCGGAGATCCTTGATGACAAAGAGGATAAAAAAGAAGTGGACAGCGAGGAATCAAAGCGAGCTCATGCTCATTACATGCGATTTACCCGATCACTTGCCAGTCTGGAACTTACCTAATCTATAATTAATCAGCGAAGCGCATACTTGATTGCCATGAGGCAAGTGCACCCCGGCACCTATTCGGAAAGCAGCTTTGCGAGCCCGTGCAAGTCAGCGACCAAGTGTGCACATGCAGCAAGAGAAGTCAAACGACCGCAAGGGTCACTTTCAACAGGTGGCCTGGGAGGGCCTTTTTTGCTTCAAAAAAGACCCCCCCAGGCCACCTGTTGAATGTGGTCGCTTGACCTCTCTTGGCAAGTGGTTAGGTGACACGAAACAAAATATGCATTTATGTTTACAGCCATTTGGATGCACTTTCTTTGCCAAGGCAAGAACGCTGCAACCATGGCAGATTTGTACGAGGATTTTTTTCTCAGCCGTGGTGATTGGAAGAAATCAAGAACATATACCAAGCTTGGCCATTCCTCAAGGTTTCGGACAAGCCTTCGGCGCACATGGAAAACCCGACCACAGCTGTTGACGCAGCACCTTTATGTTCAAACAAGTATACATACATGTAGTGGTGCGTGTGTTCTTCAGAAATGGCATTGCGTGCGCATGTGTGAAAACATCAAATTGCTTTGAGTGCAAAGGTATGGCGACACAGCTTTGGTGGATGAGCTGGTGCGGGTTAAGACTGAATCGGGTATGTCACGATACCATCCAGAATTCCCTGGAAAAGATGCCACTTAGCTGGTTTGAAGCCCCCCTTTTCCCTGAGCGCCAGCCTGCTTTGAAGCCACCCTTCCCCCCGGGCCCGAGCGCCGGCCTGCTTCGACAATCACCCGTGACATTCTTGGACTCACTGATCCTGCACCAACATGTCACAATCCGAGGCGATGAAACAGTTCAAGGTGTTCGATGAGGAGTATGAGGTGGAAGAGTCTGAGGATGAACAGAAGTGCGGGGCAGAACATGAATATGCAGATTCAACGTCTAGCAGTGATGAAGATCAAGTGGAAACACCGCCTTCAGGCTGCACACATTTCCAATACATCCATTTGGTAATTGCATTTGACTTTTGGAGCTTGTTGGTTGCATTGGACTCCTGAGGCCTAAGGCAGCTCCGGAGCCAAAGTCTACAAGTGGCAAGAAGAAGAAAAAGGGCAACAAGAAAAAGACAAAGATTGCTACGAAGCCACCATCCACAGACCCCAAACCGCAAAAGTCGTTGGATGCGAGGCGAACTAAGGCCTGGCATGAAGTCATACTATATTATGGAATCTGATCACAAAATCTTTGAAACCTTGTAGCATGGCCTTTGCGAAACCCTGCCCTAAGCCAGGTCTTCCAGCAGATTGCGACCGCCACCTCAGCGAGCACCGCCTGGCATGCCAAATTGGTTTCTGGCCAAGCGTGGCTGCCCGAGAAACTCATGTATGACAACACAGTGCTTCAAATAGACAGTTGGATGGCTCGTGATACCTCTGAGGCCTGCTAACTAACCTGGTGCAAGCCCTACAGGAAGATTTGAAATTGGTGGTACAAGATTTGAAGAGCAACCGGGACTAATTGGAAGCTGCTAATGAAAGCACAGAGGCAAGTGTCCAGGGCGTGCCGTGTTTGTGCTTGGAACCAAACCTGCCCTTTGTTTGACACACACACACATTGTGCACAGGTGGAAACCTTGCTTTCGGACATCGCAATATCGATGAACAAGTATAACGAGGCAATCAAGGCATGCAGAAAACATGTCACCTGGATGCACTAGCGATTTGTTTCTCTTGAAACAAGACATATGCCCTGTGAGCCATACCGACCTTGCAAATTGTACAAGGAGGCATGTTTCTGTTGTTACAAAAACACATCAACTCTGTAGGGGGGATATTACCAGTTGACACTACCCCCACCAGCAACAATTGACATGCGCCATACCATAATTCTAGTTTGTTGAACGTGCAAATAAGTTTTGTGGGACTTTGGAAATTCCCCCTGTTTTTTTTAAAAAAAAACAACAACATGGTACACAACTGCATATGTTCCTTGATATAGGGAGAACAATCTTGCAGTTTCAACAAAGACAGACCCGCAGGGACATGGGAGGGTGGCATCCAATAAATAGGTCCAAGGTTTCCAGGCCTCCAGGGGCTTCGCTGCCACCAATCTGATGCCACTACCTGGCAGGGAGCGATGTGTGTGCAATTATTCTTCTTTATCACCCCTGACCAAGAAAAGGGGGTATTAAGTTGGAGGATGCGTGGGGTATCAAGGCAAATGCTTCTAGATTTACGGCAATTACGGACCCTCTTTGTGCATTACACAAAGCGTTTTTTGAACCATCCGGGAGTTACCAACAGGAATGGTCTGACAACTAAGTACCTTTGGAGATTGACCAATCTGGTTGATGTCTGATTGGCGTTGTGTTTTCCCTTGCAAGGATGTTGTATTGAACGAACTGCCCCTTGTTGCCCACAGCCTTCATTATCGAGGGGCGCCCTGAGGCGCCGAAGAAAATGTCCAAGGAGGAAGAGAACGCTTGAATGCTGCAACCACTGCAGCATCTGCTTGGGGAACTAGGGAGCTCCTTTGAGTTGTCACCTGATGATTTGGGGCGTCTGGTCTGCAACTGAAAGTTGCTTCGTAGAAATGGGGAGGCCTATATGTTCTCTCTTCATGTATAGGCTTACAAGTCTTTCCTGGAAAGCCAGGGCGTGTATCAGCGGAGGTGTTTGACTCGAATATTCAAAGATTAAGTCATGTGTTTTAATCAGTTGGATATCTACCATCTCCTTGATACTGGGGTTTGTCGGTGCACACTTGTTGCGGCGGCGCGTGGTCAATAGAACTTGGCCACTAGCATGGTGGAGAAAAGTGCGTACTTTGGATCAGCATTGTGTTGATGCACAAGCATATGCTCTTCATTCAATATGAGCTTGACTACCATGTTCCCAAGGTGCTACGCAATTCTCGGACCATTTGGAGTCATGCGTTGGGAATGGGGTCTGGCACTTACTCCTAGCCTTGCTGGCAGACACAATGAGTCACGTACTGTGCGGCCGGTTATCTGGGCGCTTCATACAATGTGATCGAATATGTCATGTCATTATTTGTCTTGCCAGGACAGTGTGGCTTCTGCAGTGATTTCAGCTAAACATGCCCACGAGGAGAACTGCTGTTTGAATTTGAACCACATTTTGACCAGTGAGCATATTCGCAAAACAAGCAGTGCTTGACTGAAGGAAGCAACTGCTGCTTCTGCTTCGCACCACTATGGCCCTACCAGCTCTTCACAAATGGGGGTAGCTACATCGCGCTTGGAACGATATTCTCATGGCACCAACTGGTCAAGGAACTTTTGGAGCACCGCCAAACTTCCTGTGGCAACTTGTCTCCAATTCAATCAACAAGATATGTTGTTTTGTTTTGGGGGCATGATCCAAAGCGGAATTGATTTGGCTTCCATACTGCAGGGTTGTAAACCAAACTCAGCATCACCCTAGTATCCCAATGGAAAACATTGCCTAGTTGTAGCAGCCTAGGATTTGGTGAATGTGTCTACTTGGGTTAACCTCGAGGAGGACGGCGACACAGTGAAGTGTGTGCCCATGCCAGTTGTGAACATATTGAGCCTCGTTGCCTACTTGTTTAACAACCACGGCATGGTGATTGAAGAGGAGAATTTGGCTAAGTATTGGTCGTACATGCGGGATTTTTTGCCCTGGGGGAAAACCCATCCTGCAATTTTGGAAGGGGGGCGCCATATACCTCTTGGACTTCATGGCGATGAAGCTCGCTACACCTCTTCAGGTGGCCTTCCGCAGAAAGTGATTGCAATCTCATTATCGCTTCAGCTATGGAGACCCTTAAGCATACGCAATTCTCGATTCTTGCTGTTTGTACTTCGTGAATCGATGAGCCTGGGGAAGAGATTATTATTCCCAATTTGGCGTTATATCGCCTGGGCGTTGAACATTTTGTTCACTGGGCTGAAGCCACAAAGAGGCTACTTGGGCATGAGGCTCCCGTCACAAATGCGCGCGCCTGATGCATCAACAGCCAGCGAATCTGACCGCTACCTATGCCACAACAGAACCAAATTTGCATTAACAGAGCTGAGAGGGGATTGGAGCTGGTTTTACTACTCCCTTTGCCTGTCACCTCACTGGGTTTCAGCCTGCCCGTGCTTCAAATCATTTGCACGCAAATCCCAATCGACCCTGGAGCCTCTGGATTGAGGACTAGCGCCAACCACTTTGTCTTGGCCATCGAGCGGGCAGGTCGCTACCTGCTACCTCCTTAGAAAAATCCTGCTAGGCTGCTAGTTTTAGAACATGTGTGCGAGTCAAGGTCAGAGGCTGAAGCCAATGCAATTGCTGGTCATGGCTATGCGTTCTTGAATTTTTTCAAAGCGCTCGCCAGACTCTCGCTGAGGCTGGCCCTCGGGGCATTGTTTCAGTTTACATGTATCTTATATTCTTCTGTTGCGCTTTTTGAGGAAACAAACAAGATGACCCAACTCAACTGCAGGCCTTTCCATAACACGTTATTTCCGCTCGCAATTTTCTGTTTAGTCCCGGGTACCACTACTCATATGAGCCTGGACTTGCTTGTGCGTGTTTCTTGTACCCAGGCTACCCGCGCTAGCTTTAAAAAATGCTTGTGCTTCATGATTGTGTTTATTGAACTGACCCCCAATGGGTTAATGTCTGATACTACTACGCCTTGCTATTGCCATTAAGTACTTGGATTCTGCAAGCACGTGTTTATCCACAGACGGAGATGGATACTTGTTAATTTCAACCTCCCCAAAAATGTCCCAACCCTGCATGCTTTGAATACCTCGAAGATTTGGGTAACGATTTTGGGCTTCAGATTGCTGCTCCCATCAGTAACCAAAGGCACGGGCCACAGCAACATTTGGAGTGCTTTCTGCTGGTTGTTTGTTCACCCTAGTTGTCTTAGCAAGCGGTATATCCTAGCCTCATGGATTTGCAGGCAGGGCAAACTACGCTGGGTGGTGATCCCGAAGTGTCATGCGGCGCGGCGAAATCTTTCATGATTATGGCCTCAACAACCCATGAGGGCAATATGTCTTTTTTGAAAGCTAGATGTTTGATTGACTGCTCAAGGCCCTGACCCATCAGATCCAGGAAATGATCAGTTTCAGCACCTTGGCCTGCTGGAACTTGTCAAAATATGCTCTTTCATGTTCCCCGTTGTTTTGAATTGGTGGGACTGAGGGCTCAATTGCCGATTCGAGTATACGATGGCTGACGAGGACATGATGAAATATTGCAAGAGCACTTCGGAGGCAAACATTTATGTTTGCAAGGGAAGCTAATTCACATTCTTTGTGCGAGGTCTTTGCACCAATGCTCATAAGAACACCTTGCATCGTAGCGTGCTTCAGAGAAGCCTCTTGCGATTGAAGCAAGCCAAATCACTGATAAGGACATGGGGCGCCTTTTGCATATGCAGTTTCACGGAGCATTTGATCATGTTGAATCTCTTGAGCTGTCCCCGCAGGACGATGCGATTCAAACGTGATGAATCCCTAAGAGTGCCAGATTGATTAGCGTATCTCCATATGGAAAAAAAAAAAAAAAAGCATCGATCATAAAAGAACGGAACGACCTTGTATAACAGAGGCGAACGCACCTCTGGGATTCCTATAAATCTCAATTATACATTTAATTATGTCATACATCTAATAATTATAAATAAACATCCATTCAAAATATACATTTTATACAAACCTACACATTATCTATTATTATTTACAATATCTATTTGTTATTTCTATCCACAAAAAAAATATATATATCACAATTATCTATCATAATTTTATCATTTCGATTTACCAAATCTATATATTAAACAAAATTATCCACTTCACATTCCACACACTTTTCCACAATCCATTCTACCTACATGTTCATCCAAAATTCAAAAATATTTTCTTATAAAACACAAAACCAACCAATTTTCAAAATCTAATTATTTTTTAGAAATTATATTCATTCAATAATATTATCGGGTATTATATAAATATATCAATATCTATATTATTATATGTATATGTATGTATATATATATATCATATCTCAATATTATTAAAATTGTATGTTAATCCCTTCCGATTATTCTTCCAACCTAACCGTTGTTTGTCCTTCGACGCCAACTGAGCCATTTGAGGGGGACTCCTGGTTGGCTCGACATCTCTGCGCCCTCGGCCGATGCACATTATCGCGAATGAGTCATCAAAACGCTCTTCCAACGTCTCCCGTTTTGCACGGCAGTCCATCTCAAGCACGCTTCTCATTGCCGCTGGCCTCTTTGGCACAGGAGCCCAAGAAACAAAGGGCCGGCAAGCAGATTTGGCAATCAAATGGCCAACGCCAAGCCGTTGACGTCGGTAAGAAAGAAACGTCATGCCCGTGGGCGTAATATCAAGTTGTGGTGGCTCAAGCAGCCGTTCTCACACACTAGAAGCTTCTCTTAGAAGGCATCTAGGTCCTCCAGTAGAGAGGTTAGAATAAGGGTACCCTTTGTTCTGTAGTCTATTTTAGTAGGGGAAGCCTCCCCAACAAAAAAGGAGGAGAGAAGGGCACGACTAAAAACTCCTCATTAGGCATTCTCCGAGGGCTTGTAGTCGACCCATCTCCTGAGGCGCCCTGGTAATTCTGGGCAGGCGCCGAAGCACATGACATGTCCGCCGCCACGGACCCACCAAACATCGCAGCATTGCAGGCCTCAGGGCGCCAAAAAAAGACCAGTGTCTCAGAAAACGACACAGAATCTGCTCCCCTGGTAAAAGTGCATAACTTTTAGTGGTTTAATTCGGAGAACCCATCAGATGGCAAAACGTTCTCAAGTCCTAACATCCCTTTGCAAATTGCGCCAAAGGAATGAACAGGAAACCATTTCACTGTTGCCAAGTTGTAACTGCCAATGCGGTGCTGGAGAGGGCCCGGGGTTCGGGGGCCTGCCGAAACAAAGGCCTTTGCCAAGCGGCTGATGGCTGTGGTTGTCAAAACCGCTTTGGGATCCCATTTTGGGGAAGGTGGGTGAATTCACCACCCATTTTAGAACCTATAGTGGGGATTGGGATGAACTCACTGGGGGGCTAACCGGGATTTTGTTTGCAAGCTGGACGCTTTTAATTGGGTTGACCGATTTGTTTTGGCCGAAGTAGCCACATGGCTTAGTGCTTGTGGCTGAAGCGTCCGCTTTCCGAAGCCGAGAGGAAACCATGCCAGAAATATTGAAGCTGTTCAATGCTCAAGGTCTTCGACTTTCTTGGATTTCTAGAAACATTGATCATGGGCTTAGCAATGGGACATCGACAAGGGAAAAGCGTGAAAATACCGTGAAATGGGCGTGAACGTTTTTGTTTGCAGTGAAACGTGAAACGCCCTGAAATAAGCAAGCGAAAAACCACTCAAAATTTGTCCTGGCTGGCATTGCGTGCTGCTGGGTTTGAAAAGGTCCTGCTGAATGGATGTGTCGGGAAGACCATAATTATTCCATTGATGATGCAGAAATGTGTTGCTTTCGCGTTGAGGCCTTTGCAAGTCAAGCTTAGCGTGGAAAAGGCGCTGACGATGTGAAGTTTGATTTCCACCCAAGCCCCTATCCCCCAGCTAGGCAAACAAAGGATGTTCATGTAATTAGCGGCCTTTGTTGTAAAAGCCTTTTATCCCCCAGGGCTCAGTTCCCCCTCTTTGATTTGCAGCTCCCAGTCTGAAACAACCATGTTCATTCACCAAAAACAAACAAACAAAGCCTTTGCACCGCCCGGGCCCGCCTTTAGCGTCGAGGGTGGTCCTGTCTACCACGGGGTCCTCGAAAAACGCCAGTGCATGGGCCTCTGGAATGGTGTGGACAGATGATCGGCTTGGCTGCATGTCTCACTTCGTGGATGGCCCCGAAATAGTAAACGAACTTGTTTAAGCGGTACAACCCCGAAAAGTGACCCGGAACTCCAGCACGGAACTCAGGAAGCGAGGGATTGTTGCCTTCCAACTCTCCGGTTCCCAGCGAATGGAGCGAATATGGAGCGACCTCTTTTGTTGCCCCGTTTGGGGGGATGGTTTGAATAGGAACCCAAAGAAACTACGCACCCATGTCGCTTTCACCAGAATTCTTCAGGGCAAATGACACTTTAAAATACCACATGCCCTCCCATAGAATGTTTGCCAGCAGGCACTGGCTTTCCCCGATTCGGATCCATTGTTTTTTTTTCAGGGTACCCATCTGTTGTCTTTGGAATCTGGAAAGGGAACCACCAGAGGAAGGGTTCCCCTTAAAAACGACAAGAAAACACACACTGCTGACACCATTCGGACCTCCAACATCCCCCGGGCATCCCCAACGGTTTCCGGTCCTCGGGATTCTGGATCCGAAGCACTTCCCCGGCCGGCAGAAGCTTCCGCAAACGCATGGCAAAGGCATCTTCGAAGCTCTCCTTGGCGCCGTCGAGCGGCGCAAATTTCAGACATCAAAACCGATTCCCTTCGCTTCTTCGCCCCCTGGAAAAAATGAGAAAAACATATGTCCAGTAGTGATTCCCTTAAAAACCAACGAACATCACAGCATCTTAACACATGGAAGATCAACAACGATCGCACACATTTGTGGGGTCTGCCTGGAGTCGCCCTCTGACCACCCGAAAATGAAGGGGTTATGACCACATGTTTAAAGGGTCACGGGGACTCCAGGTACCCAGAAACATGCTTCAAGAACGAAAAAGGCGGATATCCGCACCCATCTATTATTCATCTTCACGAACCTGGGTTTTGATTGTGGCTCATTTGGCTCCCAAAAGGACTTGAACCAAGGAAGCGGTTGGCTCTCTTTTTCAACTTATCAAGGAAGCGGGTTTTCAAGGCCGGTGTTCACAAAAAAAACGTGACATGCTCCAATAATTGTTCCTTTGTCCAGGGGGGGAAGGGTATAATAAACATATGCGCCACTCCAAACTTGTGACAAAGATGCCTCACTTCCTCAGTGGATTGGCCAACCAAGTTTCGCAAGCATCCACAGTGTCACTTTTTGTGCGTAGCCATGGGAAGATCGGTCCCATGGGTGGATAAAATGCACATTTCATCTGAAACCACAGAGAAAACCAGGCCCAGCCTGTGCTCGTCACGCAGGGCTGAAAGCGGGGATTCAAGCACACTTGTTTAGATGTGTGTTGTTGGATCTTGCGAGCAGTTCAACGCAAAGAATCCACGAAGTCGGAGTGGAGTTCTGGGCTGGAGCGCTTGCCGAAAGACAAGAGTTGCTGCTCCGGGAAGCGGGTGATGCATTGCCGTGGCCAAAACGAAAAACAACGCTGCTGGCAGTGCTACTGATACTGATGCTGGCTGCATCACCGGCATCATCAGGCTAGACAAACTCTGGTCGTAGTAGAGACAGTTCATAGTTGGCGATCGGTGGGTGATCCTCAAACAGAATAATGAAACACATCAAGCAGCGGAAATTTGCAGCATAGATGGCAACGTACAACTATCAACACAATGCAAACATCCCATTTCACCCGCACAACACATAAGCATGTCCTGGAACAAAGGATTTTCAAGCGGGAACAACGCTGCGACGCACCAACTTTAGCCAGGCACAGTGGATGGATCTTAGATTCACCCACATGCCTTCTGAAAAGAGGTGAATGCTAAAGGTGGCAAGCAGTTCTCCAATCTGGGAGTGAACTAGGGGCCAAATCGAGAAAACAAAAGCGGTATGTGGTCAGTTCGTGGCAAGTGGGTGCTGTTGGGGTACGTCCATGAAGTTTTGGGGCAATCAACCGCTTTCCGCCTTTTTAACTTCCATTTGAATTAAGACCCCTGGAAAAACATAGATTTCCAGTAGTGATAGATTCCCTTTAAAACCAACAGGGGAAAATTAAACATATACCTAAGGGAAGTTAAACATCTTCTGCTGGAGCTCGGATCCCCAATTCGCTTGCCATTCAACCGAGCAGCAAAGGGCGCTGCCACCTCTTCCAGCTCCACCTGCTTTCCAGCCGCCCGCTGCATCATCACCTCACGGAAGCACATTGATGCTTGCTCCAGAGATTACCTCCCACCCCTTCTCACACGGAATCTGAGGTTCGGGACCCGCTCCCTCTCAAGGACAAATTTTGACCCACAAAACCCAGCAATGCCTGGCCCTGCTCACCGTCTCGGTACACCTACGCTGCCGTGTACTTTAAATGGAACACAGGACTTCCCGAACGTCACGTTCCAAGTTTACTGGTGGGAGGGAAACATACTGTGGATGGACGAAATCCTGCACCACCTAGGAAACCCTGGAATGATGAATCCCCGCTAAATACCAACAAACGATGGCTGCCCATGGTTTCAGAGTGGTGCGAAACGGATTTCGTCCATCCACAGTAGAACCCCCAAATCAACACCCACTTGTAGAGGAAGCTCCTTTTGGGCTCCTGCCGTTCAAGCCCTCCGACTGATTTCTGACTGGCAAACGGACCATACTAGGGTTCCTAGGGGTGGGGGTCCCCCTTTTAGAAAGGAACACTTGTGTATCTATTTTGGGGGTTCCTCTGAGTGGGGGCTCTCGAAGCGAATGCAAAGTTACATCTTTGTCCTCTCACGGGGGTTCGGTTCAATCACCCCCGCCTCGTTTTGTGCCCAGGCCGCTTCAGTGAAGCGCCGGATGTATGACCAGGTAGGCGGCCAGGGAAACCACGGCCCTGCGCTTGGGACGATACCACGAATTCTTGCAGCACCACAAGCAATGTTTCACTGTGTCGTTGTTTAGAGGACCCCCCCACCGCCCCTTCTCCTCCCACTTTTCAGCACACACACAGACCAAACAAGATGGTTTCGTATCAGCTTCCCCACAAAAACCAGGCAACAAATTGCACCTCCCTCCCCCCAAAAAACAAACAAACAAACAACAACAACACAAAACAAACAAGAAGCCAGAAGAAAAAACCAAAGATTTCACACCCATGGTCCATTGGTCAGCAGCTTCCGCCTTTCGGGCATCTGAACAGCAGGCCGCTGCGAAGGTTCACCGCCTCGGGCAAAAACAACAACAAACCAAAAACAGGAAACAAAAAACACAACAAAACCAAAAAACAAAACACACACACACACACAGACACAAACAGCCGCCACTTTTTGTCAGATTCGGCGTCTACCTGGATCCTCAACCATGTCCGTCCAGGACTCCGACCTCTCGCTCAACGGCTCCCTCAGCACATTGCTCGATCCCTTGGTGAGTCCCCTAGCTCCCCAACGGCTCCCCAACACCAGCCAGTCAAATTGGGAAGCCACCGCCCCCTGGCCCCATTTTGAGGCCATCAGCCCCTCTCCCCCAATTTTTCCAAATGGGTAGGTTTGCAGGTAGCTGGAGCATCGCTCACAATGTGGCTGTAACTAGGGACCCTCTTGGAATGAAAACGACCACTGGGAGGCACCCCCAACTTTGACACACACCCATACGTATCCATGCATGAATGCACTCAGGTCATGTGCTGCATGGCTGCGTGGCACCAGGTATATATCAGGAATGCCGCGCTTGAAGGGGGCGCCCTAACTGACGTCCAGAATTGTCATCCAGCTGAGCAGCCCAGAAGTGGAGGGCCAAGGCGATGTCGATTCCTGCAGTCAGAGAAGTTGACGAGCGCTCATGGATGTGGCTTTCTTGATGCCATGTGACCACGGCGCTTTGTTCTTTTCTCATAGAACGGGCAGAAAGTCTGTGCTTGACACAGGAAGCAGGGAACTTTAGCAAGTGGCTAGTAATCATAGTGATGACCACCTTAAACCACTCTTCCCAGGAGTTCGCGGATCCTGGTCATTACCAGTCGCCACTTACTCAGTAGCGTGCCTCCTTAAGCCAAAGCGGCTGGCGCAAAGAGCCCACTGCGTCATGGTCTCGAATGTGGTTCGTATGCAGTCAGGCGAGTGCACCGAAATGAAGCCTGGCGTAGCTGCAGAGGTGCACGCATGCTGTCAATGACTGCTGGGATCCTCTTGGCTCCAGGATTTGAAAAGAGGGAGTTAGCAAGTCCAAACCAACACCACCTGTAGACAAAAAGGGGACATCAGCCTCAAATGGGTGGACTGCAACTTCAGCTTTCCCTTTTTTGGGAAAGCTCCCCGTGTGTCTGGCAACGAAAGACCAGTTTGTTTTGGACCCCTTCGTTCGCCTGCTGCAAAAAGCCACCGCCGTGTAGCTGAATGTTCATCCACAGGATAAATGGTGTGGCATGCCATGGTTCAATCATGCCCCCCCCCATATGCGTTATTGAAGTGCTTTGCAATTTGGACAAAACAGGTCTTGATAAGATGGCTTAGACAAAATCATGCCCTTATCAAGTCCCAAGAGAATGTCTTTCTTAAGGGCCCCCTTTTTGGGTCCTTCAAAACCAAAGGGAATCATCCACGTTTTGGGTCCCCCGATTTCAAAAGCGAGCCTCAAAGGTCCATTCAGCCAGGAGGCGCAGTCGACACAAACTTTGGTAGTCGGCATTGCCATTGTGGTCTGGAGTGTTGCCGTGCTCAGTCACCTGCAGTCTTGAAGTGGGAGTCATGTGTGTGTGTGTGCATTGAAAGGGAGGCAAGGGTCAAATGCAAACGGTGGGAATTCTCCAAACATTGTAACTTGTTGCCAGTGGCCGATTTCTCCGAGAAGGCATGACAGCATGGGCCTCTGGAGCTATGTCTTAAATCCGATGCACATAGAGGGCTTGTCAGGCCGACCCTGCATGATCACCCCTGGACAAACGGAGCCACTACCAAGGGAATAAGGGTACGCTTTTTGCTGTAGTTTATTTTACTAGGGGAACCCTCCCCCAAAAAAGAAACGGCAGAAGGGCACTACTGGGGGACCGAGTAAAAGGGGATGCACAAACCCTGGAAAAAGGCACAGACCCCGTGCAACGTGGCCATCTGCTTCTTGAGGAGAGCGAGTCGCCTGGCTCATGGGTTTCAGCAGCTTGTCCGCCGCCGCTAGGCTCAGCATTCCCCCCACCGAGAAGCCGAGGGTGATGATCTCGCCTGAACCGCTTGCCCCTCTCCCTCCCCTGGAAACCCTGGATTCATCACACCCAGTTCAAGATGGGGGGTGTTTCTGGGCTTCCGGTGGACTCCGGCCACTTTTTGCCAAGGGACCTACATGGACATATTCCTCCGGGCTCCACCTTCTTGGATTGGGTGGTTTGGCGGTGTCCCCATTCCCCAGAGCCCGAGGCTCGAAGTCCGAACTGACGGACCCCGTGGGAGTCTCCCTTAGGCGTCTACCCGGAGCGCGTTTGAGTGCGGCTCCTTGTCTTGTGCCTCCCAAAAGCAAAGAAAATCGAACTGAAGAAGTTGGAAGGAGAGCCCCGGTTTAGAGCCTTTAGGGGTCTTGTGGTGCCTCCCGAGGGCCCTGTGCTTCAAAATGGTCGAGCCTACTTTGGCAAAACCGGGAGTACGCCAATCTGGGGGTTCAGGGTACTCTTTTGGGGGTTTAGTGGAAAACGACACCATCCATGTGTCTTTGTGGGGGGGAGGTCCTCCACTTTGAGACACACACACACACCCACCTTGGCTTTGCGGATTCTCTGCCTGTCGGACTCAATCGGATTCAATGTCACCTTAATTCATCGCCTTTTGGTGGGCTGTGCCCAGACCTAGCAATCAACGGCTGTCCACTTCCATGGAAGTTGAGGTTTGGGGTTGTTTGGACGAAATTTTCCTTTGGAGACTTTTTTTTTGAGTTCCATGTTAGTGGGTTCCGGATGGACCACATGGTCAACAGGTCAGTCTGCAAGGGATTGTCCATGGGGAAGAGCCTCATTTCAGCTTACACCAATTCGTGGTTTGAATTGGTGCTTTGGAGGATAGGGGGCGGGGGTTCCCATTTTCAGCCGTTCAAATCCCCAAACCACCAACGCCAACCACAAATTCGGGGGTGCCCGATCACTAAGGCCGGCGCTGTATTGACACGGCTGCTTCGAGTTGAATGCGTGGAGACTTTGTAGGAAATCCAGCAAAAATGTCCTCAGAGCCAACTGGGTGTGCTTTTTAAGGATAAACATGTTTAGCTTCCTTTTGGTTTTCCTGTTTGAAAAAAGAACTAACAAGAAACACCATTAGACAAAACACACCCACTCTGTTCAGGGATCGTTCAGAAAGCAAGAGCCCTGCAAGGCTATGGGAACAATGGGTGGGGAAAATGGGGGAATCAAGGAACAATGGGCAGACCATTGCCGGGAGCCACGGTCAACAGTTCCTCCATGTCCCTCCCACATGAACTTTGCGGATGTTTTGAACAAACCTCTCAAATCGACTTGGAGCCCGTTGTAAAACATAGGCAGACAATGACCATTTACCCACTTGACGTTGGGAATCCCAATGTAAGACAGCTTCCTGGGTTCCCAGCCCCCTTTGCAAGGCGTCTATACTTTGCCCATAATTCCATGTGCATCACTTTTAGTCGCAGGTGAAATGTCAAGTCTGTGCAACTTCCGGAAGGAGACCCGGGTGGGTTCAATCTTGGTGAGTATAACTAGCCCTTTCCCCAACAGCCACTGTCACCCCGGACACACTTGCATTCGGCCTTTCTTGAATTCGGCCAAAACCGGAGCAGTAAGCACGCCTTGAATTCGGCAAGTCCTGTCGCCATTTCACCAGTTCCCCTTTTGACTCAAGTTGGCTGTCTCACGCCAACTTGGTCATTCGACCCTCAACCGATTCGAATCTTTACATGCGCCACCTTTTCGCATTCATTGCTTTTTCTTCTGAAGCTATCTGAGTACGAAAGCTTCTAAACTTCCTTACCCTCCCACTGAACATGGAACCTGACGTTCGGGTCCTTTGGCCATTGGCCCATTTTCCTTCTAAAGGCACCGGGTTTTAAAAATCAGCTCGAAGGGTCGGATCCGACAAGCCGGTGAAGGTCCCCCGCTGCCACGTAGCTCCGCCTGACACGAAGCTTTCCGAGAAAACCTCAACTGGATCGATATCGACTTGGGACGCGAACGCATCCAGAAATCGCACCACCCGTTCAGAAACCCAACGGAATGATTCGATTCCCCTGTAAATACCAGCAAATAGTTTTTGCAGATGGTTTCAAAGTGCTGCGACTTCTGGAGTTCGCAACCATCCACAGTATCAACCACAATACACCGCCGCTCCGATGCGCACGATTTGGGGTTTGTGAGACTCCATGTTGGTTTTTTGTTGCCAAATGGATCTTTTCGCCCCCCCCCCCCCCCCGGAACTATCTACAAGGACAAATATTGGAAAACCAACATCTCAGGGCCAAGTTGCATGGGCATATTCCAAGAAGAGTGGCTATACATGGGCTATACAGGGTACATACCGCAAGAAAGCTAAGTCACGTCCTGGCCTACCTTCTATGTGTTCAGCCATGCACTGCGGAATGGAAGTGGCGACAAGTACGATCTAAGCTTACTCTAAACCCAACCCAAACCAACCCAAAATCCACCCCAGCACCCCAGCCCACATGAACCCACCCTCAACCAAATCTAAAACATGTTGACAACAAAACTGCTAATCTTCAAGCTCACGATCTGTTTTTCCCCCAACAGCTGAGAGCGTTGGGTTCTCAGCCCAGATAGGCTCCGGGGTAAGGTTCCGCAGGGTTCCGCAAGGTTTCGCAAGGTTCGCGGCGGCTCTGAAGTAAGGTTCAGCAAGGTTCAGCAGGGTTCCGCGAACGTTCTGCAGGGTTCTGCGAGGGCGCCAGAAAAAGGCTCTCAGGTAAGGTTCCACGCGAGGGTTCTGTAGGGTTCATCAACGGTTCCGCAGAGTTCTGCGAGGGCTCTGGGGTGGTCTGGGGCCTCTCTGAGGTAAGGTTTCACAGGGTTCGGTGCGGGTCGAAAAGGAGCGCCGCGCGATGTCGGGGATATCAGTTGAGCTTATGTTCTTTGTTTTTCTTTGGGGGGGGAATGTAACCAATGTAACATACTACTCCCAGCACCCTCCGACTACCGTCTAAATTTTTATTCTCGGAACTACCGGGTATTTGGCAGTACTTCCGACAGTAAAATAAAGGACAGTAGATCCCCTATTTACGGTCGTTTCACGTTGTCGCAAACAGTAAAAGACAAGCCCACGGGGTGACACGGTGACACGGGGTGACACGCAGGCGACACGGGGTGACACGCAGGCGACACAGGGTGACACTGGGTGACACGCAGGTGACACGGGGCGACACCGGGGCTACACGGGGGCGACACAGGGTGACACGCAGGTGACACGGGGCGACACGGGGTGACACGCTAAAACTACTGTCGCAGCGATCTACTGTTCTAGCATACTGACACGGGGGCGACACGGGGTGACACGCAGGTGACACGGGGTGACGTGGGGGCGACTCGGGGGCGACACGGGGTGACACGCAGGTGACACGGCGTGACACGCTGTGAGGCGCTTGCTGCACTTGCTGCCGCCCCTTGATTGCTACCACCCCTGCTATGGCATTTCCCCGTTGTAAGCAGTAGCTAGCAGTAGTTAGACTATGGGCATCTCGCAAATAACATAATTGACAGTAGTGTTTCTAACTACGGTCGTTGTTTGGAAATTTCTTTCTACTGCCCCCTGGGCAGTAGTCGGAGGGTGCTTGTCCGGTTTCCCCCCTGAAGGAAACGCCTTAGAGTATGGGGGCGGAGAGAAAAACCTTTGCAGTGGATGCCAGCTATCCTAAGCAGGTAACTATCTCTTGCTTTTTAAAGGGGTTGGTTTGTGTTTATTTAGGTAAGTGGAATCACTGGGTTAGACAAGGAAAGGAGTCCCTGAGTCGCGACTGGGTCCTTTGAAGAACATTGCCGGCTCTTCGAGCTGTACCCTCATTTGTTCAAAATACTCCTTCCTGAATAGGAACCTTCACATTCGTCCAAAACCCTTTACTCAGAGTTGATGATCCTTACCAATCCCAAGTATGGATGCGATCTTTGGACAATTATGAAGCTGACAAACCCTCTGAGCCTGTGTGACCAGCGTAAGCCTAGTGTACTTTGTTGCATTTGGGGGCAACTACTTGCTGGTTCTCAGCAGGGAATGACCCCTTTGAGCCATCCCCTATGGATTCCTGTAAGGGAATCCCCAGATTTATTCCCAAACTCTGGGTCATTCCCTACTAAGCACCAGCAGAACTATACATGTGCAAATTAACGAGCACGGGTGAAGTCAGCATGAGCTTCGGCTTCAAGTTAGGCGCATTTTGCACAAGCAATTGGTACTTTCAACTTTCAACAAAAACACGGAGAAACAGCACGAACCAACAACAGTGCCCATGCATGCAAGAACCCTCCACCACACCCTTCGAGCATAGCCAAATCCTCTCACCACAGTTGGGCTTCAGGACCAATGGCACACGGAATAACGCTTTGAGCGACAACGGAGGCATAGGGACCGGAATTCTCTTTCTGTCAGGGCGACAACAACGCTGATGTGAATTTGACACTTCATGGCGAATCTCCAGACATACTGCGGAAGGAAGAAATCCTGCACCGCCTAAGAAACCCTGCAATGATGATTCCCCTGTAAACATTAACAAACAGTGGATTCCCATGGTTTCAAAGTGGTGCAGGATTTTGTCCATCCACAGTAGGTGTCCTTTTTGGCAAATAGATTACATCTGGTAGATGATTGAACCACCAGCTAAACCAGGGCCCTCGATTTGTTCAACCAGACCAACCAAAAAGGACACCTATGTCTCCAGCTGCAAGCTATGAAATGACTCCTTGACAAAGGCCCACTGGGCAGTGCCGGCATTGACATAGGTGGCCTTTTGGAAAATTAGATGGCCCTGGTATATAGACCCAAACCCATGTAAACCAGTGGAACTCATCTATCTTTCACCAGGCTCACCTAAAAAGGACACCTATGGGCATTGAGTCTCCTGCCTGTGCCGGCGTTGTGGAAGATGCACCAGTCCTCGTCGTCGCCAATGACTTTGCCTCATGCCCCCGAAGATCGAAAGCCACCCTCCAGACACCCCAGACCGTGCAGGCCTCATGGCCCGTCTTCCTTGCCACTGCCACAGGTCCAACAATTAGACATGGGCTTCCCATAGCGGATTCAAAGGTTACCAGGGTTGGGTTGAGGGAACAACTCTAGGATCTTAAGTGCTTAACCAAGGAAACAAACATTAACCCCTGAGCGCATCTTTCTAGACTAACCCAAAGCTTTGCGTTGCCAACTTGCTTTGTGTCAAGTTGCATTGCAAGAACTCGTCAATGTAGCCAGCAATCGAGTCACCGTCGCTCATCCCGCCTGTCAGGAAGGGATCATCCACATTGCCAGAAACTCAACAGAGACGGATCCCCATGGCGGAAGAGACGAATCGTGTGCGAGCATGTAGTGCTCATCCAAACCAACCAACAAGCTCGTGGGGTCTCCGTGAACCCCACAAGGCAGGAAATGCTACGAACCAATACATCTAGCGCCTCTCGGAACGGATCCTTCAAGGATCTTTCATTCCTGACGCCAGCCAGTCAGGAAGCCCTCGTCCGTTTCCCGGATCCCACCTGGAACAAGAATCCACAAGCGGCTCGCCATCTTGCGCTCTTCAGGCCACCAAATGGCATACTCCTCTACAAGTCGGCGACACAGAAAATTCAGCTTCCCATGAATTGGTGGTTTGGATTGGTGGTGAGTTTCCCATTTACCCTCCACAAAAGCCAGGGGTTCGAATCCCCAAACTAATCCAAACCCACCAACTAGGGGTTACCTGAACAACATGCTCCTTCCGTCAATTGGCACACAAAAAAATTAGTCCCGCGCTCAGGGAACAGCAGGGAAGCGCACAGTCATGACCATAACTGACGCCACTCACAAGGATATCGTCAGAGATCATTGAACCGCTTGAATCTTTTTCGCATGGCTTACGTCTCATTTGAATCACCTGTTATTCGCCGAGCTAGACATGAGATCGCCAGGATGCTGAAAAGACGCGCTGGTCTGCCCCCCCAACGAGCAAAGCACAGTTCTCCTTTCGCAGGCCCAATGCGCCTGAATCTCTGTTGTCAAAGCCCATCCAACTTCCCATGTGGCTTGAATAGCTTGCCGGTTCTCAGTATGGAAGTGCCTGGCGTTTTGGGAACGAACCGGACAGGGGTCCCTTAAAGGAAACCAGCAGTTGGCTGGTTTACAGGGGTCAATCCAACTCATTCCCTGCCTATCAAACCGGCAAGATAGGAAACGCGCAGCTTGCCCACAGAGACTACGCACTGGATGGATTGGGATGGAGAGGGCTATTTGAACTGCGACTCGCCGAAGTAGCACCAATGCCTGGGCCTGTGAACACACTGCGTCCGGCATGCGAGAGTCCTCATGCTTCTTGCAGTGCTCGCGGATCTCAACTCGGTACCTCGCGGAACCGCAGGGGCGGTGATCGATCTGCAAAAGGAAATGAAGGGGACATGCAGAGAGAAACGAAGGCTTACCCCTTAAAACTCCAAGCCCTGGGGAAGTTAATCTTTTACAGACATATAGCCCATGTTACCCCCAAAAAGTTGAACAGTTGTGTTTTTAAGAGGGAAGAAGAGGAAATGAAGAGAGAAATGAAGGGGACATGAAGAGGCAATGAACAGGAATGAAGGGGAAACGAATCGGAAAGTTCCTACATCTCAACCCACCATTCCAACTGCGAATGCCTGGGTGAACTTGACGTAGTAGGCAATCAACTCTTACGTTCTTCAAATTTGGAACTCTCGAGCGCAACTGCCGGCTAGGAAACATCCCCACTTCCACCTTTTCTGTGCCAAAGAGCCAAAGCCATGAGGCAATGATCCAACACCCCCACCTCCGCGAACCCTCACTCCTCCCCTCTTTTTCCTCATTGGAGAAAGCCTGCAGATGGCGAGTTCAGTTCTTCTTGGCGAGTTCCAATGCCCCTTTACTTGCGACCAAGGGGATTGTGCCATCTACTTTCATCTTGGTGCACAACTTGTGGACGAAATCCGTTTGGGATTGGTGACTTATCAACCAGTGTTCAAACCGGCTTTCATTCATCCCAACTAGTGCATTTTGTGGATTACGTCCATCCACATTCCGGGGTGCGTCTTTTTCGAGGCGCGGTGCCCTTTTTTGTGCCTTTACAGGAACACTAAGAGGACTACCAAGATCCATTTTGATTGAGGGTCCAAATCCTAAGAGACACATCCACCCTTTTCCCCTGTTGATTTTTTACATGGTCATCCCAAAAAAGACAACATGGCTCCCTGTTCCCACCAGGGTTGACCCTGAGGCCTAAAGATAGACAAATCCAAAAACACACCAGTTCGGATGGATGAAACAGGACAAATTCCACCAATCCTAGGCTGTGCGGTCGGAATCCGTCCATCCACAGTTTCAGTTGCCTAGCTTGCACCCAGAAATCAAAGGCGATCAGCTGTTGTCACTAAAAATGGAAACCAACCAAGGGAAACTAACCAAGGTTAGTCTTTTGGAGTCATGGTCTTTGTTGGGACTATCCCTTAATAATTTTCAAAACTACCCCAAATCCGTTGTCAGCACGTGGCTCCCACCCCAATTCTTTTTGCCTCCGCCCCCCCGCCCGACGGCTCGCTCCGCCTCTGGCGCCGGCCCAGGAGTCGCCAGAGGTTCACCCGCGTGGAGCCGCAGAGCAGTGCCGCCACGGAGCGGTGCCACCAGAAGTGGCGCCTCAGCCGTGCCCAGCGAGCCGTGCGAGTCGAGCTGAGCGAGCCGAGCGAGCCGTCGGATCCGGAAAACCCAGAAAACGATGCGTCCAAATGGACACCACTTAGGTACACAGATTTGACGCGTGTTTCGATTTTTGTGTTTTTCAGGTTCTGTTGCATTCTGAAGGGACTCCACCAAACAAATGTGTTTAGATGATGTTTCATATTCAGGCTCTAAGGGACTCCAACATAATATGCTGAGATTCTGTTTCATTCTCCAACGGGGTCTAGAAGTAGGGGTCCAGAATTGGCGCTTTTGGGACAGTGTTTTGTTTTGCTCTTTCGTTGTTTTGTTAAACGTTGCTCGAATTTGTTTCAATGTAGCGTTGTTTTGGCGTCACTTTGGCGTTTATTGCCAGTTTTGTGATCTGATCTGGACTAAATTGATTGACAGACTTTTTGCAAGCTGAGCGTGTTGATTTGCGAGCCTTGGCGCGTGTCTGAAATTTCTCACTGATCGACTGAGTCAACGTTGGTGGGGTTGGTCATGATGCTGAGCTGGCAGAACAGTACCATCCCCCTACCTTAAGGGGAAGGGGGGTGGGGGGTCCCCCAATTCCATTTATCTAGTCTTCCCCGTAAAATGGAAAATGGAACCACAAATGAAATTCCAGGGGTCCCCTCCCTCCTCCAAATCCATTTTTCAGGGGGTGGGGATGGCACCCCCCTTTTAAGGGGTTGGTTTAAACGGACAACAAGAGGAAACCAAGCTTTCGGGATGCTGCGGAACTTAGGGGTCCTGCTTCCGGCTAACATTCGCATGGGTTGGCTCCTAAGCCGTCCGACTTTCGGGGAGCCGATCCGATGGGAACCAATGCGGTTTGCTCCGTTTTCTCTCGCGATAAAATGGAGTGTCAACTTGTGGAACTCCCCGCTTGAAGCAACGTTGAAACACAAATTCCAGGGGCATCTTCGGATAGGGAAATCATGCGAGGTTGCTGACATGTGAGTCTCTGCCCACACATCGCCTATGCAATGCGCGGCCATCAGCTGCGAACAGAAAGACTTCCGCAAATCAGGCAACCCTTAGTTGGGTGAATGGGAACCCCCCTTAACCACCAAACCACCAATCCAAACAACCAATTGGAGGTAAGCTGAGGAAACACACACACATAAAACTAGACTCCATGGTGATGGACAATGGCTTCTTTCAGCAAGAGGACATCCCAGTTTTTTTGCTTTCGTTGCTGTAAAGTGCGCAACTTAGATGTAGCCCACGTCTTTCCGAAATGAGTGGTAGACAGTTAGTGACATTGTCAGTTGCTCGATATTGGAGACTTCTCCTTCTGTGGAGTAGGTTCGGCCTGACACTCCAAGCACAGAAACTGGAAGGGCTGATCAGATCCGGATGCTATTGCCCAAGGCCGCCTCCACTCTAGAATCCTGTCTGGCAAAAAAACCCTTTCCTGGAAGACCCGATGTGTGCGTACATTCCCACCAAGAATCAAAGTGTGGCAGAGAAGAATCGCAACCCATGCAAAAGATTATTTTTAAGACATTCCCACGTGTCACCCAAGTATGGGGCTCAAACACGACGGAGAAAGCAAGAGAGAACAGCAGAATGTAAGGAAACAACCTCGGGAGAGATCTGGTCAGGATCTCACCTGAGTGGATTGGCCAAAATTGGCCAAACAAAAGGCAACTACCCTTCCTCCCACTAACATGGCACCTGTGGGAGGGTACCTGGAAGATCAGTTTCCTCTTGGAGGGACTCCCGGTGCCATGTTAGTGGGAGGGAGGGTAATCTTTTTGTCTACCACTAAAATGGTCCAAGCAAAAAGTTACTAAAGTCCAGAAACTCAGGAAGTGAGTGACAGACCTCATCCCAAAATCCGCAAGGCAGGCGCGGCACACCAAAGATCGAAGCCACTTGCAGAAGCCTGGGAATGACTTTCCGAGTCCAGGTGTTTGGATTTGGGGATTCCCGAAATCCCGAGCAAAGGAAACCACCGCGGATTGTCTATAGGGGTCATTCCCTCATTCCCTTCTGAGAACCAGCAAGGCTTCTTGAAACCAGGTCACGCATATCGTGCAACTGTTCGGGGGAAATTTCTGCGCTTCATCCAACGATCCAAGTTCCACGGCACCTTTCCCAACGCTTTGCACACCTCCAATTCGGACGATAGCAACACTTGCCCCTTAAAACTCCAAGCCTTGGGGAAGCTAATCTTTTACAGACATATAGCCCATGTTACCCAAAAAGTTGTATTTTTAAGAGGTAAGAACAACGTGAAGGTGTACCAATTCTTCCAAGGATTTTTCCATCTGCTCACGTTGGGCTGCGTAGGGACGATCACTGTCAGCACTCCAAAGTCGATCAACAGAGCAGTGGTCACCTTGGCAACTTGGTCATGGTTCTCTCGCAGAATGGGAATCAACGTTCTGCCACGGCCACGCTTGGGGCGAAAAAAACATATGGAGCAAAGTTGATCCCCCTCACAAGAACAGCTCCATGATATTCAGTTTCCAATGCAAAGTTCGCCACGGAAGTGAAGGCCATCCTTGGCTCAGGGGACGAGACTGGGAATTGGCCATGTGTGTGTGTGTGTGTGCGTTTCTGCATATGTTTTTCGCAGAGTGAGTTCACCATTCATGACTGGGGGGAAGGGAGGGAGGGAGGGAGAGAGGAAGAAGAGAGAGAGAGAGAGAGAAAGCGAGAGATAGAGAGAGAGAGAGAGAGAGAGAGAGAGAGAGAGAGAGAGAGAGAGAGAGAGAGAGAGGGAGAGAGGGAGGAAAAGAGGGAGGGAGGGAGGGGGAGGGAGGGAGGGAGGAGGCAGGGGTGTGTGTTCCTGTTACTCGCTTCTTGTGTGGATGGGCCAAACAAAGCCGAAACTTGTTTCTTACCACTAAAATGGTCTTTCCAAAAAGCTTAAAGTCCATGAACTCAGTGAACTCGGGAAGTGAGGTTCTGGACACCGCCGGATTTGACGCAAAGTCGAAGGCGCAAAAGCTTGCTTACGAGCCGCAAGCGGCCAGCAGCAACCAAAGTAGACCTTTCCGGCGTGTGAAGGATCGCAGTGCACGGACCCAATCTGCCTTGTCGCGGGTCGCTTTGGAGCCCCCTCTCAGGACGCATTAACGTTGAAATTGGGCCCGTTTTCAGATCCCCGCTAGAAGTGACTCACTTGTAGTGGGTTAAATGGAAATCCCCACTAAAGACTTAAAGGATCTAAAAAGCTAAGGGAATGGCTGGGAGCCACCAAGTAAACAAGCAAGGGGTTGATGAAAAGGTCCGTGATACATGGGATGACCATGGGGAAAACCACAAAAAAAAAGAGGATATGTCTCGCTGAACGGGAAAAGTTACCCATGGCTATTTGGGGGCCAGAATTCTAGTTAACCAAGGTGTGGAACACGGCAAAACACAAGGACTCTACAAATCGGCTGTTTGCGGATTCCACCTGTTCTTCCCCCCCGTAGGCTCTTTTTAGTACTCTTTTAGTACTCTTGTAATATCTTACCTGGGTGGATCCCCAAATCCAAACCGTTTTCTGGAAGGACATCTCGAATTTCTGCGTCTCAAGGTAGACTTGCATAAACACGCACCAGGACACTCACTTGCTAGGTAACGGCAACGGTCATCTATCATGGATTCCATTGACCAGAACGGTCCGAGCATATGCCAAAAGAGCAGTGGGATGAAAGCATGGCCTGTATCATCCAGAAACAGCAACGCAGCACCAAGGGTCCATCTGTTCCATTTGCTTAAGCCCCCCGGATAAAACAGCAACACAATATGTCCAGTGTGATAGATTCCCTTTAAAGCCAACAGGGGAAATCATACATATTCTTCAGCAAACGGAAGATCTGTACCTGAAGTCTCCTGGGCCATCCATGCACGCAACAGACCCCCGTTGCTGCAGGAGGCATGCCTTAGGTGACCATTTGGCCATTTGTGAAAGTCAGCATGGCTTCAAGAGCCCAAACCATTCAAAGTTGACCCCGGATGGATGTTGACCCCCGTTTTTTTGAATCGGGGTCCCTTGCTTTAGTGGGGATGTATTACTTGAGGGGAGCCCCCCATTACGAACAAATACGGGTTTTTGAATCCGGGGTCCACATGAATTGTTCGAGGTGAATCGTTTCGAGGCCAGTGGATTGAAAGTTCAAAGAGAAACCGAAGACAGGCCTTAATGGGAGGTCCCTATTTCACGACACATTGATCCCTGGCACATAGGGTGGCATTATTTGTTCTGCCCATTCGCTGTGCCGATGTTTGGTTTTGACGCAAAGTGCTACAAAGGCAGGCAACAGGGGGGCCAGTTGGGGGTCCAGGAAGTTTAGATGTTTGTTTACCAATCTGCTCTTGGCGAATCCCAGCCGTCCGGATAATTTCTAGGTTTTTGGGCTTAGTGGCTGGGTGTCCATTTCTTAGAGATTTAGCCCACCAGTTATCATCTTTTAGCAGACAAACCGAGAAAGACGGATTTTTCCACCAACGTTCTGGTTCCCAAGCCTTCGAGCAACCAGAGTATTTTTTTGCGCGGTCCCAAGCTCGACTAGCGCTCAATTTCCCCCAGCTGAATGACTAGAGCTCCGGAACATCCAATTGATTGCCCGTCTTTTCGGTTGGTTGCCTTTGGCAATTTGGTTGGACAATTCGAACATACTCTGGATGGACTAAATCCTGCACCGCGAAGTGACATCATGGCTGCAACGAATGTTTGTCGGTACTTATGTCGGGGGAATCGAATTATTCTGAACGGTGGTGCGATTTCTGGACTTCGCAACCCTCCACAGTACTACTGTGGATGGACGAAATCCTGCACCACTTAAGAAACCCTGGAATGATTGGATACCCCTGTAATTTCCAACGAACAATGGTTGCAACCAAGGTTTCAAAGTGGTGCAACTTCATGAGTTTGCAACCATCCACAGTATGGGCCATTTAGCACCGTTTGGACTTCAGAGTAATTGGGTAGGGTGTCTCTCTTTTTTTGAAGCTAGCCTGTTTGGGGTGCGTTTGCAAGCGAAAGAAACCGAAGGGAAAACAGGCCTTGATGGGAGGTCCTCACTTCCGAGTGCGTCTTCTTTTCGGTTCGAGGCACGCCATACAGCTGGAGGGAAGCAACCGCCATGAGGCTGGCGGTTGCGCACAGACTGTCGACTAGGCCTTTCCAAATGACTTTTGTCTGGGGAGCTATTCCTCTCTTCCTGGATGGGCCAAAAAAGTAACCACACTTCCCACAAAGTTTAAACTCCCGGAACTCAGGGAGTGAGATTCTAAATGGCGAGCTGTCGGGAAGGTGCTTGTTCATTGTTTTTGTGGCTCACCGGTTGCGTTTTTTCTTCTTTTTTTGGTGGGGGTGGGGGGCTTGTGTTTTGGGGGCTGTTTCAATTGACAAGCAAGTGACGCTCATTGCTCCGACTGCCCATTTGGCCAGTCACGCGACCTCGACTTAGCCCATCTGCCTCGAGCCAAATGACCGATTTCCAGGTTGCCAGTAGCAACGCATATGCAAATCAAGTGAAATGCGGCTTTGGCTCCAAGCTGGGAAATCCGAACTCATGCTAGCCTTAACCAGCTTCCGCCTGAAGCCAACAGAAGTATCACTGTCTTAATAACTATAAGACTTTTCATACAAGATCATGGGGTTGCTTGGGGGTTCAGGGGGCCGGAATGAGTTTTGGTCAAGAGTATCAACTGTCTTAACTACAAGACTTCTAGCACAAGAACCTCATCAAGGGGGTTGGGGGCTTGAGGCCCAAGAGTCTGCCAGTTTTGGGGGAAGCCAAGTATGGAGCGCGCAAATCTTGACGGTCCGATTCTAAACCCATAGGGTTCTGTGCATGGAACCCTGTTTGAGGGTCCCTCGGCAACCACTTTGAGTTGGAGGTTCGGTACCTTCCCATTTCGTGCAACACTGGTTCAAGTGTGCTCCCTATTTCTTCACATGCAGGTGAGCAGGGTTCCCCTACAACATGCAATGTCATGTGAAACTCACTTGCCGGGCTGGAAATACAAGGTGATCACCTTTCGGACCCTTGACTAACAATTCCCCCAAGAGGGGGACAAAGGTCAAAAGGTCAATTCGCTTTGGACAAGTGAGAAAAGCTCGATCCTGCTTCTTCGCCCATCAGACACCTGGCGAGACGCGCTTTTTTCCATCAGAAACATGGGGAGATCCCGAGCTTGCTGAGGCTCGCGAGAAGGTCGGCGGGCATTGAGGCCTAGCCAAGTCGCCGAAACAAATGGATGGAACAAGGATGTCCTTTGGATGAACCCCGAACCTTTAGGGCCATGTAGGGGAAGCCGAATTGAGGGGTGTTAAAGGAAACCAAATGATAAACATACCCATGCGTTTTTTACATGAGAACACTCCTGATGTTTTTCCATGCTCTGTTCCCAAGGTGCCTTGGGAAGGTACGGCCCCTGTCAGGGTCGTTGAGACCTGTTGACCAGTTTATTGCGCTTTCGGGCCTTGACAGCCATAGGCATGTTTCAGGCTTTAAGAGAAGGCATAGGTGTTTTGTTGTTGAGCATATGGAGGGGGGAACGGCTTTCTCCGGACGAGTTTTGTTTGGCATTGAAACGGACCACTGAAACGACAAACTAGTTTGGAGATCTCCCAGTGTGGGACAAATTTGGCCGCGACTGTTGGGACCTCATTCGCGGTGATTTATTGCGGGTATTTCTCGCCAACACCCATGGCCTAGTGTTATATTTGGGGCCATGTTGTTCCTTTTGCAGTAGATGACAGTAAATATCGACCGTTGCTCTAATGTGAATTGGTGTTCTTGAATGCGGTTGATGGGAAACAAAGTTGTTGGGTGGTGGTCAGTAGCAAGATCTCATGAACGACAATCGCCCAAAACTGGGTTTAAGTCTTAAAAAGAGGTGTTTAGAAAAAAATCAAGTCTCTCTCCCCAGGTTGGTTTCCTTTTGGGTAAGTCAAACACACATGGGCTATTCTCACAAACATTTCCAGGTATGGGAAATGCCTCTCGGATGCCCAGAGGAATTCCAAGGGAACAAAAAACCATCCTTTTTTGGTCCGCAAAAAGTTGTTGAAAACCACTGGGCGAATCCACCGGGCTGCCTGGGGCATTGCCTCGTGCAGCGCGCGCCTCCAGCTGCAGTTGCCGACTTTGTCGCGGGTGCGGCGCTCGCAGGCGCCAGGCGTGCAAGGCCTCGGAGCAAGCTTTAAGAAACTCATCGGAGCTCCGGTCGGACTGCCCAGTGCTTCCGGGTTAGCGCTATAGGTAGCCAGGGTCGTTTTCCTCCAACCACTATTTTAGGTGTTTTGTTGCTTAATATTAAAAGCAAATCAAAAACGGAACAACTGCCAAGCCAATCTAGCTTTTGAATGATGGTTTCCTCTTGTTGCTTGCTCTACTGGTACCTGGCAGCACTGGGCTGGGCCGACCGACTGATCCGAGCCGCAAAAAAAGTTGTGAGCTGTTGCTGTCAACAAAAAATGATGGAACACCACAAAGGCAAATAGCCCAAAAGGCAAGCCAAGTGTGGCGATGTATAGCAGGTAACCAGGGGAAGCCATGTTTTTCACCTAGAGTTCAAATTACCGACGTGAAAGCACTGGGTTAGCCTAAATTGGTGGTTTGGATTTGTGGTTTGGGGATTGGAACCCTTGTCTTTGATGGACCCAGCAAGGCCACGCATCGCTTCCAGAGAAGAAACGCTTTACAAGCTGAGTGGACAATTCCCGGTATGCACCACGGCAACTAGGAGTGCCAGGTAAACGCTTGCAAATTGACATGGAACCACAAAAGGGGGTCCTTCGAAAAACGCTCGTCTCAAATGGTCCTTGATTTCCCAAGACGGGTCCATCAAAGTGCCGGAAATCAACACTCACCCTTCAAATCTGAGTGAAGCAAGTAGTTTCAAGCCAATCCGAACCGTTAGACCTCCAAGAATAAGGTCCTTGTTTGACCAGACTCAACCCCGCGAGGTATACCTTTTGCTTGAAAGGAACCTGCCAGATTCCTCGCACAGCTTCGATCCAGGAGCCGCACAACTCTGCTGGGCGCCTTGGGGCAATGCAGCAGGTTGTGGAGGCAGATGTCCCATTTGGGTGGCTCGTCTTTGGTGAGGCTACCCTGGGAAACCAACAGGAAATCCAGTAATTATTTTGTTGGGGCCCCTAAAAAAAGGCACGCACACACACAGACATTTTGCTTTCAAGGCGGCAAACTTCCAAACCGTTCTGACAACTTGACCTCAAAGCTCAGAAATTGGGAGTCAAACTGCGAGCGTAAGCGACTCCGCGCGTTGGTGAAACTAACCCAGTTCCAAGCGTTGTCTCGTCATGTTCCTTTCCAGAAACGCTTGTGATTGATGCTCCTTTTGAAGAGACAAGGCAGTTGTCAAGGTCACAAAAGCTTTGGGACGAGCGTTTCTATCCCTCCAACTTCTCCCTTTGAGACCACCCGGCGACCATTTCGCCAAGGAACCTCAATAAAGTTACCCTAAGTGCGGGGTCCCAAGTCAATCACCCCCTCCGAACTTGGGTCAACTACCACCATTCACCAAGACCCAGAACTAATTACTTGATCATCCAAGTAATCTTATTCATGCCACCCAAAAACGAGGTCACGATTTGGCGATGGGTCAAAAATATACCACTAGGATATGGACCGCGGGTTTTAGTCCTTGTTTCCATTTACCAGGGCAAAACATTTAGGGGTTGCCCTATTTTTGACCCACAGCCATTTTAG
Organism: Effrenium voratum; assembly: GCA_963377175.1. Taxonomy (NCBI): domain Eukaryota; class Dinophyceae; order Suessiales; family Symbiodiniaceae; genus Effrenium; species Effrenium voratum. The sequence continues at coordinate 378,418 of CAUJNA010003257.1, read as the reverse complement.
GTTTGAGATTAATTGAACCTCTCGGATTCCTTTCCGAACTAATCCCTCGCAATGACGCTCTCTTCGGCCCTTGGGCCTTTAAGGCCTTTCGGGTATTCCAGGCATGTCATGGGCTTATCAGCTTGTCATGTCTATGTACGTAAATATATATATATATATATATAAATACTATCTATGATAGATGTGTATGCATGCATGTATCCATCTATATATATAATAGTATATATATATTGTGTATGTAGTATATCTAATATACATACAGGGATAGCACCCTCCACCAAGGAGACCGCCGAATGGGCCCAAACTCTTGCCCAGGCACTGCAAAGTGGGACGCCACTCGGCTTCCACCGTACCTAAGCCGCGGCTCACGGCGAGCCACTGATTTGGACTGGGTGTTTTTCCCCTTTAGCCTGCGGATGGCGTCCCATCCATTTCGCGTCACTTGGAAACGATTGAAGCCATGGTCTGTATTTCCAAAAGCATCAGCATCCGGTTGCTCGGTGGTGCAACCATCCAGAGATTCACCTGGGTGACTTTGATAAAAGCCTGGAGCCGGTTCAGTGGGCAATCAAAGGACCTGTGTAACCCAAAGGACTTGTGACACCTACTCCCCCCCCAGGCAAGCAGAACCGCCGATTACCATGTAATTCCTGGTCAGCTTCTGCTGGGGCGCTCTCGGAGCAATGAAATGGGAGCATCTGGATATGTGAAAATGGGGATGCGGACGCAAAAAGTGTGATGTTCCGTTTGTTTCCCTTTGAAGCAAGGTGAATTCGGGTACTGAGTTGGTTGACCCTTGTTGAGTGGGCTTGCCCCGACCACTTCTGAGAAAGGGCAGCACAAAACGACACCTGCGGGTTCCAAATGGGCCTTCATTTTCGGCAAACCCCATCCTGGAGATGAACTTGAACTGGGGGTGGTCATGATTTGCATGGTTTCTTCTGCCTCCAATTAAATGAGTATGTATTTTTGGTTGTTCGTGCTGTTCTGACGGTGCATTTGTTGTAAAGGGCAACCAAAAGGGATAACGTTCGCAGCCCAAGAGAAAGCTCATTGAGCGAGGCAACGCAAACTGTGTGATTGGTTGACCCGCTAAAGAGTACAGACTGTTAGTTGGATATGTTACAATTTCGCAACTCTAAACCTGCAAATCCCACTTGCCCAAGGATCTGGAAAACACGAAGCTTTGGGGCCCAGGAAGGACCACAAGGCAAGTTGACGGTGTCCTTTGTTTAAGGGAACCATTTCTGGGCTCGGTTTAAAGGGACGCCAAAAGCAAATCCGCCATTTGTCCGGTCCCCGGCCTATTTTGCCACAACTCCCGGCGTTAAAACTCTGATCTTTGCACCCCCAGCACTCATCGCTTGGATTCCGCGCATCTCGTCGCCGAGCAGCGGCATTCCCGCGTGCTGCGCATGCACTCGGATCTGCGGTCCACATGGAACGCTTTGAGCGTCTAGGGGCATGACATGGGCAGTTCTGGTGGCTTCAAGACCACCCCGTTGTTAGGCGCTCCAACTCCGTTCTCAAATGAACAGCATTAACTCCTTTCTACTCCAAGCATTAAATGGACCCTGAAAAGGCTCTTCTAGAGGTCCAGCACCTCCGATGGAGGTCCTTTCCCCCCCCCCCATGGAGGGTCCCATGATGCTTGGCGCGCTACATCAACCGGGCAGGTTTGTCCATGGACCATCTATGCTTGGTTGCCGCTAGAAATGAAGTGCCTGCCAGAGCCCTTCATTTTCAGAAAGCCAGCACCTGCCCACTCCACAGAGGAATTGGTCAAGACAAAGAAAGCTATGGCAGCACCGGTATCTTATCCGGCTGAAATGTTTACAAACTTACTGCCGGATGGGAACTGTAGCCAGTACCCTGCTTGACGATGTAGTGAGCTCCAACCCGAAAATCTTGACCAAACCTCATAACATTATGTTCAAAGGTGGGGGAAAACACAACCAAAACCAAACAAACACACCATACTGTGGATGGACGAAATCCTGAACCACCCAAGAAACCCTGGCACGATGATTCCCCTGTAAATACCAACAACCTATGGTTTTTCATGGTTTCAAGTGGTGCGAAATGGATTTCGTCCACACACACACAGTATCACCGCAACAGGTCCCCCCTCAAAGGGGGCCATTTGGCACTTGCAACCTGACCCAGCCGCGTTGTCCTTTTACTTTTTCAAAGGGATCAACCGCATTGCCTGGGCACCAGCCTTGTGTTTCACAAGGTGCCTGGTGCATGGCGTCCCTCACTTGCAGGCACTGGTTGGAGTGAGATGTTCCAGGCACGCCTCCTACCTCTAAGTGTTACATGGTGCGCCCCAAAACCTACCTGGGCTGTCCGTTTTCAGATCTGCCCAAAGTTCAACTTGTGGGCGAAATGGAAACCCAACCAAACCCGGGGCTCAAAACGCCTAAGGAACCGGATAGCTGACCGCCATACAGTGGTAGCTGGAATTGAGCTTGGCTGTGTGTCCGCATCGTGCAGAAAACACGTGACGTTTTATCATCCTCATCATCCAACCAGTTGGGACCCGAATCTTTGTCTTGGGCTCTTTGTCCCAAGTGGATAAAACTTCGTTCATTGCGCACAGAAATGGCATCAAGAGGAAAACATCCAGCGACCTGTGACCCGTCACTGCCCTTTTGGGCCCTTTTGCAAAGCCCCGCTTCTGCTTTGAGCCTTCTTGAGTTACAAGATAAGCCTTGAGGTGCTGGCCTCTGAGGATTCTTGCGGGCTGGATGAACGCCGCTGACACCATATTGATCGACCCCAGCTTATTAATACGAAATCCTGCACCACCTTGGAAGTATTGGAAACCATCGTTTGTTGGTATTTACCGGGGGAATCACCATTCCAAGATTTCTTAGGTGCTGCAGGATTTCGTCCATCCACAGTAAGGGGGCGGGGCCCCCTCCAAAAGTGGTCCGACTCTCCACCAAACCCAGGGACACAGGGACAGCCCGCGTTTTTTTCCAAACTGGGATGAATATGGGGTCAACATTACTGAGGCGGTTTCACCGGAAGCAACTTGAAGGCCGGTTGAGTGAAGCGAAGCAAAGCCAGAAACCTTGGTCCGAGACGAGTGGCTTAACCAGCTCGTGCCGAATTCTGCTGTACAGAATAGGATACATGCGTTCAAGATGCGCTTCTTCTTTTTTTTTCACGGCATCGTCTGAGACCTCGAACTCAAGAATTTCGTCCTCCTTAGTTGGCCGTGAAATGTCCGGCTTCTCATGGCTTCAAGCTTTGGAAGCTTACTTCGGGCAAAGGCAGAGGCCCAATTTGGAGGGCAAAAGCCGCAGCTTGGGCCCACAGAGGGGGAGGGGGGGGTAAGAGCGTGGATGGGTGTCAATTGCTGGCATGTCCCAGAACGTGCTTCACGAATTCCTGCGGCCTCAGCTCTAAAGGGGTATGCGTCAAACTTGGGTGATCCCCAAAAAGCCTGATTTTCCTTTTGGCAAGCGTTTTTGGGGGGACCTTGCATCCATGGGCTACGGTATTTTGGGGGTACATCCGAGTGTTTCCCCCAATTCTTCCTTGACCCTGAAATCCTTAGACCCGTTTTGCCCCGCAAAGAATTGATGGACGGCGATATCGGAGTTTCAGAACCCGGTCCCAAGTGCCCAAAATCCCGTGTCCAAAATGCTCTTAGTGTCCAAGCAGTGGTGGGTGGGGAGTAGGGGTCCGCCAAGCATAATGCTATGTATGTTTGGACACATATGGAACGGAAGCATGTAGTTGGGATAGTCTGAGGGGCTGAGGCTGAGGGTTTGAGGGTCTGAGGGTCTGAGGGTCTGAGGGTCTGAGGGTCTGAGGGTCTGAGAGTTCTTCCGAGGGGCTCGGGCCGCTTGCCGGAGCTGAGCGGGCTGCCAGGCATGCTGCTGGCCGGACTGATGCTGTCCTCCTCCTCCGGGCCTCCGAGTTGCGAGCCGCACGAGTCTCGCGCCAGCCCCGCTTCAGCCCGCGGGTCGGAGGGTGGCGCACTCCACGAAATGAAACCACGGTTGAAACCATATTGTTTGTTTGTAGTTGCACAGTAGGGAAGGGACTGGTGCCACTCGCTTCGTCTCCTGGCTAACTCACCTAACTGCTTCTTGGATGATTTCTTCCTTGGCAGTCAATTGCTTGGAGTCTCTGTGAGTGATGGAATCGAATCAGAACCTAGGGGTTCTTAGGTGGTGCGAACTGGATTTCGTCCATCCACAGTAGGCTAACGCCGCATTTTACCCTGGCCCAAATGACCAGCAAAATGAGATTCACCTCTTCGGCCCCTGACCAAAAATTGAACCAAAAAGGGAACCCGATAGGTCAATGAGAATTTGGAGGGGACCTTTGTGATTTGGCTTTGCCCCCACCGACACAGGCACTGTTTGAGGTCCAAAAAAGGGGGGGAACTTCCCCGCATCGTCCCAAGGTTTGATTGAACGATCAGAAATTGGGCGCACAACACCATTGACGCTTGTGTTTGTCCACGATGGTTAAGGCTGAGAACATCCTTTTGGCAAACATAAAAAAGAAGCTAGATTCTGAAACAACCCAGTCAACCAGGGCCATCCATTTTCTACCAAAGCAACCAAAAAGGACCCCTATGCCCGAGACGTATCCCTTAGCAATTCTGTCCCAGAAAGCGAAACCTCTCTCCACGGGCTGGCGCTGCTCTTTGCAAGGTTCCAGTGACATCCTCAAAATTGCCCCCAAGGGTGGCTTTCTGCTTGTAGATGCGTTGATCGCAAGAAGGTGAGAAAGTGGCAATTCTGGATGTGAATGATAGCTTTAAGGCTTTGCAGGGAGTTTCCTCCCTCCCCCCAACCCCAACCCCAACCGAACTGTTCACTTGAATCCAGATGTAAGTTGCTTCATGAAATCGGTGACCGCACTCGCCAGCTCAGTCCAAAGGGTCGGAACTTGAATAGGGATAGCGCCATCCATTGGTTTAGATGTGGGTCAGGCAGTGCTCGCCAAAGACTTGTTCATCGAAGAAGCCCTGCTCTTCGAACATCGGGGCTGCAGGTTCAGTGGCTAGGTCCTCCAGTAGAGAGGTTAGAACAAGGGCACCAACTTTATGTAGTCTATTTAGTAGGGGAACCCTCCCCCAAAAAAGGGGAGAGAAGGGCACGTCTGGGGGACCTAGGTGGTATCCCTGACTGCAACCTGCATAACCTGCGGAACCCGAAAACTCCCGGAGTCGCTACCTTCACCACTCCGGTTTTTCTTGGGGTCATTCCATTTCTCATTCCCTGCCTGTCAAACCAGAAAGAAAAGGGGGGGGAACAAAAAAAAAAAAACGAGCTCAGGTGATGTCCCCAACAGCATGTGGTGGCCCACCTCGTGGAACCCTCGTGGAACCCTGGTGGAACCCCTCGTGGAACCTTACCTCAGGGCCTCCCCGGACCACCCCGGAGCCTATCTGGGCTGAGACCCCAAAGCTTTCAGCTGTTGGGGAACAAAAACGAAAAATGTTTCCCAACAACGAAAGGATCCTTACATTATACACCTGAACATTGCCTTGCAAATGGTGGTTGGAAAAAAAAACACACTTCAAGGCCTGGCTCTTGAGCCTTTTGGGGCCTCCAGGGCCTCCCTTGGGCTCCGCGGAGGGAAAAAGGGAAGGCCTTCCCATTGGGGGGAGGGAAAAGGGGGGTCTGCCCAGGTCACTTTCCAGTATAGAGCAGAAGTCCAAGGAACCACGCCCAACACCAACTAGGAAGGCACCGCCTTTCGAGTTCCTTTTTTTTTGGGTGAGGGTAATTGCTGGCTGGATCGGGGAATGAGTGAATCCGACAGTCCTCAAGACTCCTTGCTTTCAACACTCACCCCACATTTACCCTCCAAATCTTGGCAAACTGATGGAACAGCAATCTGCCTGCATGGGGATGTGGAAAAAAACCAGGAGACCCTCAAACCAGACACCTGGCGCTCCTTTCGGCCTCTCCCCTTTCGCCGCCCCAAAAAACCGCCCGCGCGCGCAACCGCCGCCTCCGTCGCTGAAGTCCATGGAGCCCATGGAGGGCTTCGACAACCGCTCCTCGAACCGACTTGACGCGCGGTCGCTTCCGCCTCTCGCAGCCCAAGGGGCAGAGTCATAGTCCAAACCGATCGGTATGTCATGGGGGCTGGGGAGGGAGGGAGCGGAGGGAGCCCAAATAAGCCCTATATAAGGCCTTATTAAGGGCTTAATAAGGGCTTATTTGGGCTCCCTCCCCCCCCTCCTCCCTCCCCAGAACCATGCTTCAAGAATTGAAAAGGTATCCGCATTTATGGCAAGGGGATTGTCCCTTGCTGCGCTCTAACTACCCGGGTGTTGATTGCGACTCCACTGGAAAAATAGTAAAGGACCCTCAATGGACCGATTAGCTCTATTTTTCTCCTGCCTGCTGGAAATCCGAATGGACCAAGAACAGTTTTGTTCTGTGTGCCTACTGGAAATCCCAATGGACCAATTGTTCCATTACTTTTGCCTACTGGAAACTAAAGGACCTCCAATGACAATGGGCCAAAAAGTTGATCTCTTTTTCTGCATTCAAGAATATATGAACAGTTTTCTAACGAAGCCATTTACCGTGCTTGTGCAATCCTTTCCCTGGGGTCAACAACTATCCTTGCCTTGCCACTCCGCCAAGGCATCTGCAAAGATAGCCACAGGTGAGTCATACTGTCATCTAACCGCAGTCTTCCATATTCCATGCAAAGAATCAAGCGGCTTCTTGCATAGGAAACGGCCGCCCAATTCTAGCCTTCACTTGCTCGGGGTTTGACGGCTCAAAGCTTCTTTTAATTAGTGTACATCAAGGTTCACCGGATTCGCACCGTTGAACACATTTGCTTTCCATGAAACAAACAGAGGGACTTGGAGGTAACTTGCAAAGTGACTTTTGGAGCCCTGAAAGCCATTTCTGAACGAGTCTTGTTTTCAGCCCACTTCTCAAGTTGGAGACCATCTGCTCAAGTTAAGTACTGGGATTAAGTCATAGTGCAAAATCCTCCAATTGGGACCGCGTGGATACAAAAATCCTCCAGTTGGGACCGCGCCATGTGGATACTGGGAAACCACCAATCCTAGTGGGTGCGGATTTTGCTCAAGGAGCCCCTTGCGGGGGCGTCCTTGCGGCTCTCCCGGCTCGAAGCGAAGAAGGTCAGCGCCTGCGACGAAGCGTCCGGACAGGGGTCAGAACTTCCCCCCGCTTCTCGTGTGCCTCATCCCGGATGACAGTACATATTGACTTCGCATGTAGGTGTTTCAAAAAGCCTGCAACTGCAGGGTCTGAAAAGGTCACACGCACATCAAACAAACCCATGACCGAGCAAGCAAGCGAGCAAGTAAACCAGCGAGCAACCCAGCATATAGGTGCGCGAAACGGCCCGATTCCTCAACAAAACGCAGTAGAGCGGGAGGCCTCACATACATTGTTGTCGTCCAGCCCGCAGTTCAATTGGAGATCAAATGCAAACCAGCTGAAGTGCATTTTGACAGCAGTTGGGACGAAACAACAGAAATGTACTGTGACAGCAGGATAGCAGTTGCAAAGCACATGGACAAAAATGGAAAGCAATTGGGAAGCAAGTGAAAGACAGTTGGAACGTAACTCGACAGCAGCTGGGAAGCACGTGGACAGCAACACAAGAAAACTGTGTTGGTAAACAGTGGCTCAGCCCCAATATGAAGATCAGCAGATCCGTAACCGTGCCACATGATTCTTCCAGCTACTTTCTCGAGGCTTCAGCATGCCCGAGATTCCAAGTTGCCTTGCCGACATGACTGCATGCTCTCGGCCTGATCAACGTCGGTGATCTCAGAAGGAGCTGCTACCTGAACGCACAAAAGCAAGCTCGTGAGTCACAATCAATACCTGGTCTTGCAATGGTCTACCCAGAACCATGTAAATAATTTGTATGGCTGGGATTGCCGCAAGCCATCCGCCACTTGCCATGGTTTTGATTTCTGCTCAAGCGTGAGCCACGCGAGTTGTTCCCCCCCCCCAAAACGGGTCGCAATCAAAAGGTGGCGAAGGCGGCGTCGGGACTATCCCCCTCACAAACCTTCATCTACCCAGGTTGGATTGTGGTGCACATGGGCGTGCAGCCATACGACTCGTGAAGCCTGAAGCTGCAGAGTCGCAAACTTGTAAAGGTTCACAGGATTTTTCAATATGGGTTTGTCTCAACATAGAGGACCCCCAAAATTATTGTTCCTTGTAGTTCCCTGTTTCAAATCAAGCAAACGGAAACCGGCAAATCCATATTAAGTTCCTCCATTTCTTCCAAAAACAAACCCTGCAAAAACACACCCTGGGAAAGTGACGATGGTTCAACCGATCGCAACGTGCTACCATGATGCAAGTTGATGCCATGTCCCGTCGTTCGAGTGGGTGTAATTCTGCTGTGGATGAACAAAACCCCGCACCATTTTGGATGGATGAACCCCTATGAAAACAGGCGTAAACCACAGAAGGGTGTAGTAGAAGCACCCTTACCCCCTAGTGGACACACACTTACCCCCTACCCTCTTTTTGGGTTATTGACTGAACAATCTGGCTTTCGATGGTAATTAGCTGCTTTTTGGCAAAGCGCTGACATACCACCCTAACACATCGCGGGTATTTGGAGTAATTAGGGGGTATGCCCGGCAACAAGCCCACACCAATGGCCATGAGCGACAGGCACGCCTCTGCCACCTCCTTCTTCTTGCTTTTTCCTGAAGAGATGCGGACAGGGGAAGCGTGAGGGTCCCAAACAAAACGACTCACCCTTCTGCGCTTGTGTGATCTGGGTGAGAATTTTGATGGGCCCCGACCCTCTGGTGGACATCGTTTAGGTGTCTGCCAACAACTTTTTAGGCGGTCCCCCATGAAAATTCAAAACCATATGGAACTTACGCCAATGAAGTTCTCATGAAAGAGGTTTGGCAGTGGTTTATCTATCCCAAACAACTTATGCATGCAACATTTACTGAAATGTTGGTATATATTGCCAACAGTCGGATTGTCTGTAGTGATTTCCAAAAGCCCGCCGATTCTCTTCGCAAGCCGAAAAGTTGGATTCGCATGGCTGTTGAAGGTTCCTGGCTCGGACGGAAGCAACCACGTCTTCCAGAAAGGGGGGGATCTGACAAGCCCCTGTCGACCGCTTTGAGTTCGGAAGTGAACTCCACCAAAAGCATGCAACAAACTTTCAATAAACCTCAGTGTGGTTCTAAGTTCAGAACTCTTACCTCTGGGCCAGGATAGCGCAAGGAACTTTATGGCCGCCTGACTCGTTGAAGCGAGACTTCTGGAACCTTCCTTCCTGGAGTCGACGGGCCTGAGCACTGGCCATGCGCGGACATCCAATTTGAGTTCTGGTACCATGTTTGGAAGCACTTCCGAATGCCAAGACTACTTTGCCCGTTTCATGAACCCGCAGGACCGCCCTTTGTGGGTAAACGTAAGCCGTGGCTGAATCGGAATCTTGCTACATGGCCCGAAATGGCCCTGGGCTCAGACATTCAGTCAAGATTTATATATATATATATATTATATATATATATACACGCATAACGGCATTGGACATGACCATGATTATGCAACATACTCTTAGGAGCTAAAGCGTGTTGTCTTCCAGCTGATTTGTCTTCCATGCAAATAACACAGAAGGAGGACCAATGTCGCTTGTCTTTCTATGAACAAATGGCCATGGTCTCGGTTTTCATTAGGATCCTGGGAGGTCAAGCTCCGTCCTCAAGTGGACGCACACCATAAATTTCGTCGGTGAGCGACACCAAGTGCTGGCTCCAACACGGGGGAATTGGAGCAAGCAACAGGTCCTGAACTTTTGGATCCCATCTTGTCATTTTCTGAACAACCCTAGGATTTAGAGTTTGTGTCAAGCCCAAAAAGATTCCTTCTGGCCTACCTTGAAATTATCCGGAAAAGGGCACCCTCGAAAAAAACACACCCATTTACATCCCCTTTTTGCCGTTGACGGGAGCAAGCGCTTCGTTTAGGCAATAAATATCACCTGCAGCCTTTGAATTTTCAATGTCATTTAGACAAGCTTGTTTGGGAATCATTTCTTCTTGTTCCTTGGGCCTCTGAATAATAGATAGGGGTCCGCAGATTAACACCCAGCAAGGAAAACCGCGTGGAAGAAATTGGGTCCCGGCATTGATGTTGGCCTCTTCTGACAGGATATCATCATCCCTGGCGCAAAAAAAAAAACGATCTGCGGCTAGGGAGTGGGCTCAAAAGGCGTGGCTCGATTCAATGATGGTTTCCATCACTCCCAAACCACCATTAAGTAGGCATGCCGGGTTGTTGAGGGTGGCCTCGCAAATGCTTGACATGCCAAAACATGCGCAGTGCACCTCAGTCCGGGATGTCGAGCAAAGCGCCCCCGGTACACCGGGCGATCCTGTCCGCAACCCAAGGTGCAAAGCAACTCTCGTGCCGTGTCCATCTTGTGCGAAGCTTGTCATGAATGGGTTTGGGCCACCCAATCTGGCCGCGTGTCCACCTGTTTGATGCATCCCAACACTCGCACAATTACTCAAGACAAATCACGACCAGGAAGCTGGAAAGGCGCAAATCCCAAACCGAACCTCGTGCGGGTGCCTGTATCCCTTGAAATGTTGCAATTCCCCATGTTCGTAGGGGTTTTTTAAAGACCTCCAACCCGCAGACGTGCAAACAAGCCACCAGCTGCATCAAGATGAAGTCGGCAAACTCGTAGGGGTTGCTGCCAGGCACGTATTCGGGCCAAACATTCCTGGAGACGCGGCTTGGAGATGAAACATGCCCAGATTCGAAAGATACCTGCTCCAAACGAGCACACATCTCTCGGTACATTTCCGAAATATGCACACATGTACGCTTTTCAAGAAACGTGATGAAAGTCACGTCTCGTGAGCTGTGAGCATTTGTGTTGTGGCCATGGCTGTTCAGCGACTTTCAGCAGCGCAACGCACCGAAAAAGCGCAGCGCGATTTACGCGATACTTCCATCTTGCCTGGGTAGATCTCGCCTGCTCGCGTGCACCCACTTGGCGGCGCACATACGCCTGCCAAATGCTAAGCGCGCCTACTCCAAGCCTGCCACATGACACACAAACACAGACTCGTACCAGCGCTGCCGCTTGGAGTTGCGCACACACCTGCTGCATGACAGGCGCGCCCATTCACGTGCATCGGCTTGGCGTTGCACGCACGCCTGCACTGACAAGCACACTTGCTCAAGAACACCTGCTCAGCATGCACACACGCCTGCTAAGCGATAAGTTCACCCGATTAGCGCTGCACTCGCGCACATGCCAGGTGAGAAGCCCACCACACAGGCTCCGAGCTAATGTCCGTGAAGATTCAGGCTCCTCCGTCCCCGCCGACCCTTGTCGTCGTAGTGGCATCGTAGTTGTATCGTAGGAGTATCGTAGTAGTAGCAGCAGCAGCTGCTGCTGATGGTGCTGCTTCTGCTTTTCTGCTTTTCTGCTTTTTCTGCTTTTCTGCTTTTCTGCTTTTCTGCTTTTCTGCTTTTCAGCTTTTCTGCTGTTCTGCTGTTCTGCTTTTTTGCTTTTCTGCTTTTTTGCTTGTCTGCTGTTCTGCTTTTCTGCTTTTCTGCTGGTGCTGTTGTTGCTGTTGCTGCTGCTGCTGCTGCTGCTGTTGCTGTTGCTGTTGCTGTTGCTGTTGCTGTTGCTGTTGCTGTTGCTGTTGCTGTTGCTGTTGCTGTTGTTGTTGTTGTTGTTGTTGTTGTTGTTGTTGTTGTTGTTGTTGTTGTTGTTGTTGAGTTGTTGGTTGTTGTTGTTGTTGTTGTTGTTGTTGTTGTTGTTGTTGTTGTTGTTGTTGTTGTTGTTGTTGTTGTTGTTGTTGTTGTTGTTGTTGTTGTTGTTGTTGTTGTTGTTGGTGTTGTTGTTGTTGTTGTTGTTGTTGTTGTTGTTGTTGTTGTTGTTGTTGTTGTTGTTGTTGTTGTTGTTGTTGTTGTTGTTGTTGTTGTTGTTGTTGTTGTTGTTGTTGTTGTTGTTGGTTGTTGTTGTTGTTGTTGTTGTTGTTGTTGTTGTTGTTGTTGTTGTTGTTGTTGTTGTTGTTGTGGTTGTGGTTGTGGTTGTGGTTGTGGTTTTCGCTGTTGTCGTTCTTCTTGTTGTCGCTGTCGTTGTCGTTGTCATTGTCGTCGTCGTCGCCGCCGTCATCGGCGTCGTCATTGTTGTTGTTGTGGTTGCTGTTGCTGTTGTGCTTGTTCCTGTTCGCACATAGCCTCGCTCAGACTCAAAACTGCTTCATGCCTTACATCTCCATCCGGTTTGGCGCAACGCATGCCACGCCGTTTATCTTACCTGGCTAGTTGGCTTTGCTAGCTAATTAGCTGAATTGTTAACTGGCTGACTGACCTGTTAACACATTTTCAAAAGCGTTCTACTAGTGACGTGGTTAGGTTGCTACTGACGTGCTTAGCGAACTAGTATATAAGCGTTCTACCTGGCCTAACTGCACAAGTAGCTGTTTGGCCAAATATATGTCTTGTGCTTTTTATTTGGCTTGCAAGCTGGCTGGTACATCACTAGCTATCTTCCCAGTCAGCATGCAATCCGGCTTCTTCAGTTGCTCGCCTGGTGGCTCTCTTACATGCAAAAGGAGAGATGGCTTACATATTGATTCAGCCCATTTGCCATGACCTTTGAACCACGCAGCCCCAAACAAGTCGGGTCACTACTGTGGATGGACGAAATCCTGCACCACCTACGAAACCCTGGAATGATGAGTCCCCTGTAAATACCAACAAACAATGGTTTCTAATGGTTACAAAGTGGTGCGAAATGGATTTCGTCCATCCACAGTATGGCTAGGCCCCAAAGACCCATGCAGCCTCAGCCAAAGACCCCAACAGCCCCAAGCCAAACTTCGGACGCGCTCCTCTTCTTGTCAGGGACTGCTTGATTCGCAGGATGCTCCTGGCGCTCTGCTTTCTCGGAACAGGGGCATGCTGCGACACTTGCTCTCACTTCCTGAGTGGACTGGCCAGAAAAAGATTGAACTTTTATTTGCCACTAGAATGATCTTCGCAAACAGCTTAAAGTCCAGGAACTCGGGGAGTGAGTGCTTGCTGTTGACTCTGTAAAAGGTTCTTAACTTTTGCGGGTCCAATGTAAAGTCTCACCTGTTCCAACCAAAAAAAAAGTCAAGTCCAAGGATCCGTTGCCAAATCGCCAAAAAGAACACAGCTTCTCGGCTCTCTGCCTGTCAGGAAGGGCCTGTCAGGGCTGATTTCAGGGAAGAGGCTGGGGGTTTTAGAAAGGCCACACTGGTCCAAAACCTTGCTGGTTCTGAGTTGGCAATGGAATGCCCCCTTTTCAACCATCCCCCATGGCTTCCTTTAAGCAAATCCGGTTCATTCCCAACACCCCGTTTTTTCCTTCCCCGAGCACCCGTCTGAAACCAGACTGGAAAGCGTGGTGACCACTCCAAACCTCTGGTGAAGCCTCACTAAAACCACGCATTTGCCGCAGGCCTGTGAACTTCAAGGGCCCAATGGCTTTAAGTCACTGAAGTAGACCGCCAATGGAACCCACCATTCCACCCTCTCTCTCTGACTGCACCTGGCTTCAATGGAACCGCAAAAGGAAAAAACCAGAGACCAACAGCTGGGAATGTATCCACTGGGAATGTCTCAGTCAGCTCAACTCCGATTTTTTTGGGCTCGATGACCATGACCCTGAGTAACCAGGAGCGCTGAAAACTCAGCGCCTGCTGGTTATAAAATCACTGTGGCCTTTTTCAGCCCTCAAAGCCTAAAAATAGGAGCAGATTGCATGACAATCCCTGAACCTGGGTTGGTCTATTTGCAGCTCGGGGAAATATTCGCCACTGTTCAAGGGGGTGAAAAGAATGAATGTGAAACTAATCTCGGTTGCTTTCTGCTCTGCTAAATGTTTTCAACTTTTAGTGGTTTAATACGGAAAACCCACTAGTTGGAAAAGATCAAGTCCTAACATCCCTTGGCAAAATGCACCAAAGCAACGCTGCTGGCAGTGCTACTGATGCTGGTGATGCTGGCTGCATCATCGGCATCATCGGCATCATCAGGCTAGACAGACTCTTGTCGTAGTCCAGACAATTCACAGCGCGAAGACAAGAAAGTACTTCAAAGAAACTTCAAAGCGCGAACACAAGAAACTGCCAAAGACGGCAACAGTAACCCTTGCGACACGCGCCTGGAGTCCTGGCGTGTGAGCCTCGCAGGATGAATCCATCTGTTAAAGCGGCCATGGGTCAAAACTAAACCGCCAGAGAAAACCGCAGGTTCTGGTCCATTCCACTTACAAGGGTTCCGGGGTACCGATTTTTGACACGTCATGTATGACGGCGAGATCATCGGGTCGGGTCCGAAAATATACTTCCTCGTTTTGGAACAGAATTGGGGTTTGTCTTGGTGGCTTTCCTTTCATTCCCCCTTTAAACAGTCTGAAATCTGGAACAGTTCCGAAAGAGGATATCTTTCAGATGGCTTGTTTGCCCGAAGTTGCCGGGCCAGCTACTCTGGAACCCGCTGCCGTATCACACCCTCTGGGAACTTCGGGCAAATTCTCCCTACTCTCCGGGTGTCGTAGAACCCTTCTTGGAGTGTGCCAAGCTTATCCTGGGATAGACGCCGAGTCTGCCATGCTCAAAGCCCCTCACGCTAGTCATGGTCATGGCTACGATACAAGGATGCCTCATGATATTTCAAATCCCTGGATCCATGTCCATCTGATTTCATTTACCGGTGACCTTTTGGACAACTTGATGAATGGTTTCTAAAACCAATCTAAACCAGTGCCCGTCTAATTCTAGCCAAGCCAACCTAAAGATGGGTGTGTCTTTGTTCAGGGACCCCCTCCCCAAAAAAATAGATTGATGGTTTTCCTTTTGGCTTCCCTTTAAACAAACCCATCAAACCCCTAAAAAATCGGTTCCCGCAAAAAGGGTTCGACACGCGCAAAATTGGTTCCTCCAAGACCTCGAGCTGAGCTCCGAGCCAAACCCTGGGCGCAGCAGGCGATGAGCCGCACGATGACCGCCTGCGACAAGCAGGCGGCTTTAGCCTCTGTGGATGGATGCAAAGACAAAATCCCAACTGTTTAGATTGACACAAAAACGTTTCCGGACTTTTTCCTGGACTGGACTTTTGAGGTATCCAGACCTTGAAATTTTGACTTTAAACCTTCCTGGATGCTTAAAAAGGTCTTTCCGAAAAAAAAGAAAAGAAAAGTTTTAAGTCCAGGAACTCAGGGAGTGAGACGCCGATGTCCGGTTGATGGACAGCAGGCGAGCAACCCGAAAATGGTTTAACGGCCCTGGTCAAAGTTGCTGCCGTTTTCGGAGAAATGGTTTGACACTCGGGGGTCAAAGGTTCCCGAAAAAGAAGCCTCATGTAGGACAAAAAGGTGAGAAATCCCATACCTATAGTGACAACTGGCTCCACTGGGAGCAACATAGAGACTATCCACTTGAACGGTGGATTGCTTTACATGTCTCTTTGACATCATCCAAGGCGTGGTCCCCGAGTTTCAAAAGAAACTCTCGACTGATGTCAGCAACAAATTCAAGGCTCAGCTGACCTGGTCTTAGGGGAACCCCATCTCGTGTTAAGCGAAAGGGGCTCCATCGAAGTGGCTCTCAGATGTGGCCGTGGGAAAAAAGGATGCATCCTTTTTTGATTGGTTGACTTTAAAAGGGAACCCTTCCCAAAAAAAGGAAAAAGAGGCACCACTGGGCAACTGGGAGGAATTCACCTTCAACCTCGTTGGTTTGCCAGAGGCGCATTTGCGCAGGGTGCCCTCTACGCGATCGAGGTAGCTCAGAACATGTCCGCGCGCAAGACAAAGCTGACCAATTTCACTGTCTTTCAGAATGCCCAGAAAGCCAATGCTCTGTAAGCTGCAGATGTGGGCATGGGTCAAAATTTAGCCACCAGGGGACCCCAGGTTTTGGTCCATGTTTCTGTTTACCAAGGTTCCATTTTGTGTACCTATTCTTGACCCACAGTCATGTCTGCTTGCCTCGACTCATTCCCAAAAGCGCCATGAGCTCAGCAGAACAGCAGGCGCCCGCTCTTTTTCACTTCCGCTTTTCGTAGGGATAGATGATGGCATCTTTCAACTTCTGGAAAGGCGGACTGGAGGCTGCCTGGCTCGACAAGTGCACGTACTTAAAGGCTAAAGGTGGCTTGGAAACACGAGTCGCCCCTCTGGCTGCTTGAAACACCAAAAGGATCCTGGAACTTGAATTCATATTTCGGGGGCTTGGTAGGGTATGAGCTCTCCTTCAAAAAAATGACGCATCGTGACACCTCAGAACTCCGGGGATCGAAAGCTGCGAACTGCAACTCTCTCTGAGTGCATGTGTGTGTGTGTTTTTTCAAGGGGAATTGCCAGGTTTTGGGCGGCTTTCAAGGAAAACCAACACAACCACCAGAGCAAAAAAAAACGGGTGCGGGCCCCGCAATTCATTCTCTCAAAAGCGATTCGCATGCAACGTTGCGAACTGGGACTCAGGACTGGCCCTGGCAACTTGATTTGCTCGCGTCCGATCGAGTGGATTGGCCCACACAAGCAACCAAACTTTTCGTTTACTGAAATGGTCCAACCCCACAAAAGTGACCAAGGTGCAGGTACTCGGGGAGGGAGTAAGACTACTTCTACATTTTTTCTACCAGGGATTGTTGATTTAATCGCGTTTCGTTATTTTCCCTCAGATTACTTCCTTCTTTTAAACCAGGGACTGACTTCACCGCGTCCCGCCATCTTCCCACTTGCTAACGACGGGACGGTTCAGATATCTCTGGTCCCCAAGCCTCGCACAGTGTCCAGCTCCCAGCTTTCGCTTGGGAGGCAGAGAATCCCATGGTAGATATGCGAAGAGCTAGGGTTACGCAGGCTGTTGTTTCCATTTACCAGGGCAACCCATTTTGGGGTTACCCCAGTTTTGACCCACAGCCATATGGCAAGATCTTGACGGGTCAACTTCGATTTGCTTCAGTCCAGTGCTAGTGTGTGAGAGTTTTCCTTTAAACCGGGCTGCTCAAAATGGAGCGTTGGCCAAGCCTAATCCATAATCCCTAGCGAAAAATCACCAAAGGGGCCCCCTTGCGAAACTCAAGGTAAGGATTGAGGATTGCCTTCGAACAGCCCGGTCAAAACCAAGTGGGGAATGAATCTGAAACATGTTCTTCAGCAACTGGACACTACATGTAGTACATGTGGGCTAATGTTTCATGGAGTGTTTGGGATCAGCATGCATCGGGGGCCTTGCTCTTGTGCCGCTCTTTCGTGAGGTTCACCGCATGTTGCTGCCGATGGGCAAAGTCATACCTCAGCCGCGGCCTGACGTGTGACTTCTAAACAAAACATTCCGGAGCCTTCTGACGGAAAGCCAGCCTGCGCAAGCCAGCCTGCGCAAGCCTGCGCTCGCGGTTCGCTGATTTTTCTTTCGGGGCATGACTCGAATCACAGCATTGAGCTGCGACGCTTGCCCTTCCGAGTCACGGTTCGATCTCTGGGCTTGGGGCCCCGAGTTCCGGGAGCCAAAAGCTCAACGGTGTCGGCTGCTTGGGGCTCTTGGGAGCCCAAAATCCAGCACAAGATGAGGCTCGGGCCCAAGAGGCGGGATCCAAAAATCAAAAACCGAAGGAGACCCAGACCGCTTCCACCAAAGGAGGAAAGAAGGCTTTTTTCGGGTCGAACCATTTTCCTCAAAAAAACGAGTTCCAGGTCAGAACCTTAACCAGCTCGAAAGGGTTCGAAAAGGGTTCACCACCCCGTTTTGATTCTTTTTGGGGGGACCAACCCCGGTTCCCATGTAAAAAGATGAACCCGCATGGGATCCGCACAAATTGGGGGGCTGCAGATTTCAAACAAGCCCCTCCTTTCAGCACCCATAGCCCGCGCATCTGAAAACAGGCCCTTGGATCCTTTCGAACCCAAACCGCAAAGGGTGAAACAAAGATTGGAGCAACATACCACAGCATGCCAGGGGGTTGAACAATTATTTCCACCAGAAAAAAACATCTGTTTGCGGGTTAAAAACACAATTACACACCTGTTTTTGGCCAAGGATTAAGTATGATTTTGATTGTGGCCCATTCTTACTGGACCTTAACTTGTAAACGTATTATCCCAGACCAAATCACGTCCAGTCTTTCCACAAACAAACATGGGCCGGGACAAACTAAATTCCAGGGGTAACCCCCTCCCCCAATTCCATGAGGGTGATGTTGTTGCACCAAGGTGCTGCTCTTGCATTGGAATGTCTCGTCCAAAGAACCGCCGGAAGGCCAGGCGATAGTTCTGCACCTGGGTTCCGATTCTGGTGCTAAAGGGCTCTGAGGACGAAACAAAAAAGCATCCGAAGCATCTCGGCGGGGAATGACCTTTCGGGTTTTGGGAATGAACCTAGGGATTCCCTTAAAGGAAGCCATAGGGGAAGGGTTATAGGCGTCATTCCCTCAGAACCAGCAAGTTGTTTCCACAGGGAACTAGTTCAAACGGGCCATTTATTCCCGGGTTTTGCGGTTCAAGAGGTTTCGCTGAAATGGGGGGATGCCCTTGAAGTTTGCTTCTGAAAGAAACACACGAGGGAAATCGCTACGCTGCGAAAATCAACGGTTGTTCGGTTGGTCCCTCTTTCGGGTAACCAAACGGAAAATCTAAAGAACATGAAAGAGGCGGTCTAGGGGGGGCATGTCATATGAAGTAGCCTCCATGACTCTTGGTTCTTGCGGGAATCATACGAGCGAAGCACAGCTCAAACCTTGCTGTTTCTACAGCCGTTCGGGGAATGACATTGTCATGAAGCAGGTGCTTGAGCAGGCTTCCTTCTGTAGACATCACAGCGTCAAATGGAAACTCATCTTGAAAATGCGTAACAGGTGATGTTAGAACCCTCTTCGACCCCTGTACTCTCATCCGTTCAAGATGGAATGTGGAAACCATCATCTGAGACAAGCTGCGGATTGGCCCAATTCGATGCGTATTGGCCCGCACAAATCCGAACCAGTTCGTTTGAATGGTCAGGCACCCAAAGCAATCAGAATTCGGACCCTCGGGTCTGGATCTCCAAAGGGTTTGAGCGATTCCGCTGGCCTGGGAAAAACACCTAGCAACAAGAATATAAAACCAAAAAACACGAATTTGACCCATGCGGCTAAACCAATGTGAGTAAAATATTGCATGGATAGAACCTTAAAAGGGTACATCCTGGATTCGGACCAAGTCGGAGGGAACATAGACGTGAGCAAATATTTTATTTGGGGACACGTTCCAAAGCCAAACGCCAGTCACCGCCTTTCCTTTCGCCACGGACCTGGCCGGCCGGGAATCCGGAAATCGAGTGCCGCTCGGATCGATCTGAGCGCCAGCACCCGATACAGCGACTCTCCCACGCCTCAAAAGGGCGAAGGCATACACTGCATGCAGAGTGGCCTGAAAAACTCGAACCACATCACACCCCAACTCCCCCAAATCTTGGAAACAGAGGTTGGGCGATAATGTGGGAGAGAAAGGGAGGGGATGGCCGTCTTTCCTTCGTCCACCTTGTGGTGTATCCTTCTCGAGTTGGTACCCGCTTCTTTGGTGGTCTCAAAGAAACACTAAAAGGACAACCGCCATTTTGGAGGTCTCCAAGAAGAAGACATATCCAGATGTTTGTTGGGAGGAATCTGCTTTTGGGGGCAGGTCCGGCTCGGGTTCCGTCCTTGACCATGTAAAAATCAAACAATGATTCAGCATGGCTGCTCATGTTAGATCATATGGGCTCAAATAACACCCCGTAGTATCGATTAGTATCTTTTCTATTCCCCAGCACCAGTTTACCAGTTTACTATGTTTTGGCGGTTACGAGTAGTTAAGTGCACGTTGACCTGGCCACGTAACACGGATAGGAAACGCAGGCAGGAGGCAGCGGAGCATGGACTTGTTGTGCGTGTGCAAACACAGGTTCTTGATGAGTTTGTGTCAAGATAGCAAACCAAAGACACTGCGTGCTGCTGGGCAGTTGGTTGGATTTGACAGGCATGAGTATCGGTTACGCATCGACTGAGAATCGGTTTGAGTATCAGTTCGGAGCTTGTAGGTTTCCCAATTCAGATCCTTGGCTAATAACAATTGCGGGCTTTTCTATCCATGCCTCGTATAGCTTGCCAACAACACAGGCTGGAGCTCACAAGAACCCAAAACTATTCGAACCAATTGTGTGTTTATGGCTGCTGGAGTATCGTGTTCTGTTTCTCTCAGCCTAGGTTTACAATGGTTTGGGGCAGCAAAACAAATTCTATAAGGGACAGTCCTTTACAGAACGAAAAGGCGCAGGGATCTTATTTCGACCACGAATCAGGGATTCATACGGGCATCTGTCCATCTGCCTTAAATGGCGAAAATGGTGCTGTTTTCTGGTTGATTTTGAATGCAATTCGGAGCACAACAAATGATAGAGGAATGCAGCAATGTGAGGGCAAGGGTAAGTAAAAAACCTGGAAGTCCAAGCTACATTAACTACATCCACTTTATCCCTATTGTGTCGGTGACTGCTTAAGCCAGCCACAGAAAGCTTCAAATTAACCATCGAGCCAACTACGCGCTCTGATGGTTTGTTGCACACTTGCCTGCAGCGGCGTTGTCTGTTAGCAAGAAAGCTATCACATTAACAACACTGCAGCAGGACATGTGGGTGGTTTTCTGTGTTTGTAACCAAAACACCGCGCAATTTGTTCACGTTGTTGTACTCCACAACTCGCTTATCACCCGTCCAACCAGGGTTCTTCTCCGGGAAAATTACTGGACCCCCCAGAACAGGATTTTTGGAAACCGCTTTTTGCCAAGTGTAACACAGGTAAACCAAATGCATCAGTCTCATGGGGAGAGGCACCTGAGTTGGACAACTTCAGCCTCGTCAACCAGTTTCACGTCCTAGGGTCGCAGTATGTCTCACCTCCGAATTTCTGGCCGTGCATTTTTCCTGTTGTTTGTGTAGGACAACTTCTTGAAATAGCCGTATTGACTGGTAGCACAGGCTTTCGGTCTGGCACAGGAATTCCACAAGAGAGGGCCAGGCTCACTCAAAAACACATCTGCCCGCAATCAAACGGAACTGGAGGCACCATGTTGGATGCCAAACGTGTGCGCGCACTCAACGCTTCTGTTTGGTCTAGGCTACTGAGCAGTTCCTTTCCCCGCCCTTAAACCCCCTGCCCTTAAATTCCAAGAGGAGTTGGGCCTGGCTCCACCTAAGGTGTTAAGGGCGCAGGCCCAAGAAACACTCATTGCTGGCACTCTGTGAGGGAATTGGCTGGCTTCCTGACATCTCTACAATGCTTCTTTGAGTGCGCATTCCGCTGCACGAGCGGCGTTTGGCGGCGGAGTCGACGACTGGACTTTCTGGGCGGACTTTGCGTGCGGACTTCACAGGCAAATGTCTGTTCTGCAGGCTCACCCTACGCAACCGCCGTGCTTGGCGGGCTTCGCAATTCCGCGCAGCAAAAACTGCGTTGCGATCGCAACCGTGCAAAACACAGGCTGGCTCTCTAGAAAAACATCGTCCTCAGCTTGCTGGCCAATCCAAACCTGATAGTTCTTTTTTGTTGTTTTTCTTTTTGTTTCTTTCTTTTTTTCCGTGCTTGTGGCAATGGAGTCGCTGTGTGAGCAAACCGTCTCCCACCGGAAAGTTCTACTGATTGTGCACTTTGCCACATTGAACCCAAGATGTAGCCTCGAAGGCCTCGATAAACAACAAATATTTGAACACCCTCTGATGCCCTCTACCCAGCAAGCCCATGCCAACAGGGAACCTGCAACTAGGTCCTCCAGTAGAGAGGTTAGAATAAGGGTACCCTTTTTCTGTAGTCTATTTTAGTAGGGCAACCCTCCCCCAAAAAAAGGGGTAAAAGGGCACTACTGGGGGACCTAGCATACCAACAGGGAACCTGCAAGCCTCTGAAGTCACAATCCAATGAGCGCCATCAGGCGAAACCCACGGACTCCAACCTCCAACCCCAACATCTCATCCCTGCTCTTGGCCTCAAACCTTGAAAGTGTTGCTGGCAAACTCAACCCCGCGGCAACTTCCAAAGCTGAAATGGCGTAGCACCGCCCTCAACGCTAAACAGTGGGAAAAATGGCAACAAGGGCTCTGCAAGACCTCCAAGCCTCCCGGCGCCATATTTGCGGGGTGTGTCCCTCCTGCTAACCAATATTGATTAACCAAAGAAAGGGTCAATATGGGAAATTATGGGAACCCCCCGGGAAAACCAGTGGACCAGGGCTCATCAAAGTTACTCCTGGGCTCCCATTAGTACCCAGCCATTTCTGTTTTGACCGTTCAACAACTGCAGAGTTCTGACAAGCGACGGATGAACTTGGGGCGCTTCTTGTTGCTCTTCCTTGGTCCTCAAAGCACGTCTCGCTTCACAACTCGAACGTCAAAGCGCCCGAAGGTAGTCCCCCCCTCTTAAAAGGAAACCCGACAGCAGGGTTGTCTATATTACTCAAGCATAGACTCCAGATAGCAAGAGTCCAAACAAGCAATCCATTTGCGAAACAACCGGTTGTCAAGATTGAAAAAGCAATCAGCATCAGCCTGCTCTCAGACAGCTTATTCAGAAATGCAGGGGCTTCCAATCAAAAGCCATATGCGGCTGGAGCACACGTGCAGAACGCGCGTGTCTACACGCTATGAAAACACGTGTGTAAGCGCTGTTCAAACAAGAGCACGGAGCGCACTTGCAATTGTATACGAGCGGATGACACACACACACATATGTATTGGTTTGGATCACGTGTGTACAATCGGAAGGCATCTGCGTATATGCTTGGAACACACTTGGGCAACATTGGGCATATGCATTGTTGGCGCACATGTGTGTAACTAGCAAAACAAGGGCAAACATAAATTTCACACACACACAAACCTACTTACACGCTGAGCACGCATTTGCATTGACATGTGTATACATGGTAAACAGAAGCGTGCAACTGTGTGCGCGCACGTGCAAGTCCCTGCGCCCTGCTTCCCGCTCAACAACCTGCGCCCCACTTCACGCACAGCCGCACCCTGCAATATGACAAGCGAAAACCCTGCAACAACTCATGCCCTGCGATGCGAAGTTGAAACATGCGACCCTGCAACATCGCCCGTCCTGCGCCAGCAGCACCCTCCCATAGCACCCCGCAACAACCTGCACCCTGCATCACGCTCACCTGCCGCATCCTCGAACAGCACTCTGCCAGTCCCTGCATCCTTCGTCACCGGAGCCCGAACACCCTGCAACGCCCAAATCTTCGATCCATCATTTCCCCCCAAAAAAAGTTGACTAGTCCAAAGATCCATAGCCAGAAAGAAAATAAGGGATCCGAAATCCATGTTGAACACCTCCCACTCAATTCTCCGCTCCATGCCCATCCTCCGCTCCACCAGCCGAAGCCACGGAAGCTTGGAGCCGCCTCGCCAAGCGAGAAGCCGAAGTCGTATCTTCACAACCCTTGGTATGGGAGCGGCCCCCTACCTAAAAAAAAGGTGCGGATTTATTTCGGGATCTTAAAAAGAAACAAAACACACAAAAAACCTAAACAAAATACCCCTCGCTAAAAAAAATGAACAGGACCAGACAACTAAAAACTAAAACACCTGCCAAGAACAGTGAAGACATGCTTGGCTCTCCCTGAAACCACAGGGAGAGGGTTTTTGTTTCCTTTCGGCTTGCAACAAGACTCCCAGACACAAAAATATCATCTCACTCCTTTTTCCTTGCCCTCTTTGCCGCAATATCCTGGAAGGTTGAACAGTTGGTCTGAGGTCTTAGCCTTCTTTGGCGAGTGAGTGGAGTGAGTGCCTTGGCCACTCTCGACGCGAATGGCTCGAGACCCAGCCTGCAATTGGCGGTCCACACCTCAGCGAAATCGGCAGCACTCTCAGCGCAGCCTGTGGCCCACCTTATGAATCCTGAGACCTCCTGAGGCGACTTTTGAGGTCTATTAGACCTAATGCAGGTATTTTCCCCAGTCACTGCAAAGGCACTGCTAAGGCACCACTAGGCTGTCTCACAATGCGTGTAGTTTGCCTTGAAAACCACAAAAGGCGGTACCAGCTCAAAAAAAAGACACACCCCTACGGGGGAACCACCCTTTATGGCGCGAATAATTCCGGGTTTTGCGCATGAACCGTTCGTGGAACTCAAAGGAAACAAACCAAGGGAATGGTGCAGTTCGGGGTCCCTTTCCTGCGAACCAGTCTTCGAGTTTTCAGCTCGAGTCTCAAAGGACCTGCCTAGCAGTACCCAGTTGCAAATAGTGACAGTGACCCCGGTAAACAAGGGGAAGCCTTGAAGCCAACTCTTTACCCATTTTAAGCCAAGCCAAACAGATTTGGAAAAGAGTGGCACTGGACTAGGCTTTGAAATTCAAGCGCCGAGCTGGATGAAAGAACAAGGGCACGGCACTTCTGTTTGGCCTTGGGCATACTAAGGTGGAGCCCTGAACGTACGAAGGCACACCACAAGTTCCACACCCTTTCCCTTTGCCGGGGGGGTGGGGGGGTGCTTAAATTGAAAACAAACCCATTGTTTCCCGAACATCCACCCCAAACGAGACATACCTTTTTGATTAAGACCACTGGAAAAAACACAATATATAATTTCCAGTAGTGAGATCGATTCCCTTTAAAACCAACAGGGGAAATAAAGAACATATTTGCTTCATAGGCAACAGAATCAGTTGTTCAGTGACCCTGGAAAAAAAGGGACCCCTTTTCCGGGGAAGACCATAATTAGTGGGGCAGTCACCCAAAAACCGGGAAAAAGAACATTGGCGCCACTGAACCACTGGAGATGCCGGGCCTGCCAGCAGGCCGCGAAGCCAGAGCGCCATGCCAGGTCTCTGCTATAGAGCCTTTCTTGGCGCCTTCCTGTGGCCGATGCTCCAAACCCACCAGACTCTGCACGTCTTGTGGTGAGACACCCTTCAAGTCTCGAATTTCTGTCTCAGCCAATGTTCAGCCTGCGACCTTGCATCCACTTTGACTTCGGAGCTGCGGAAATCTTCGGCGCGCGTTTCACGAAACATCAGGGCATGGAGACGCGCGACAGGTGAACCACACGCAATGCCCGTCGCTTGGGCCTACCCAGCTCCAGCATGCTGGTCTCAAGGTCTGACATATGGTGGATGGTTGCGAAATCCATTTCGCACCATGCGAATTCCCCCTGGTAAATACCGAGAATCGGTGGCTTCCCATGGTTTCAAAGTATATGGTGCAGGACTTCGTCTTCCGCCACAGTAGGTGGTTCGTGGCGATGTCTCTGCAAAACCACCCACAGAACCGGAAAAAAGCAAGTCTGCGTGAGGTGCAATACAATGCCCTCGTGCCGGGCTTGGTTCTGATCTCCATTTCGAAAGCGGTCCTACTTCAGGGTATGATTAAAAAAGGAGGTATTTACCCCCCCCCCCCCAAAAAAAACAACAACAACGAAAAGGATACTGTATACTACAAACAGTTGTTTTTGACCTTTTTGTCATGGTAAACGTCGCAATAGGGATTTGTATAATGGCCTCCATTTGAACCAATCTGGAACAAGTCGCCATCTCCCAAAACAACGCTAACTTGTGCCCAATCGCAGAGTCGAGGACGTGCCTCCGGCATCTGCCAGTAGGACAGCTCATTGGGATCCTGGTAACCGAGACTCACTTGCCCACGGGGCCCGTAAAATAAAGGTCATCACCTTTTGGGACCTTGACTCATGGACCAAACTGGGACAACCAGCTTAGTCAAAAGGTCGATTCGCTGAAGTGAGGAGAGTGCAAAGCGGGTGATTCGGGCTGGCATCAAACAAGAACTCAAGGGCCAGCCTATGGGGTATCCTGTTTGTGATGCCAGATAGCCAACTACTCCTATGCCGAAACTTGTTGGCCAAACCCTAAATCCAACTAAGAGCTGGGTCAGTTGAACCCGGCCGCAAAGATATAGCCGGCAAGAAGCACCAGGCAAGAACCTCGTACTCTAATCATAACTCATCACAACAAACACCGATGCTCTGAAACCCTGAAACAAGCTCACATGCCCAGTGGCCAGGGAAAAAAAGGTCATCCTGTTTTTGGTTGGTTGAGTTTAAAGGGAACCCTTCCCAAAAAAAAAGGCACCCAGTGTAAACATGGGGCTGAAGGCACGTTTTGCAGATTCGTTGAAACGCTGCTGTCCTGAGCACTGTCAATCACCAAATCCTCCCGCTTGATGGACATGCTGTCCTTGGCAAGGTGCAACTAAAGCAACCAGACAATGAGGTGTGTTCGGGGGTACATCAACACAAGGGAACCCTTCGAACTGCAGAAGGCAACTTATGAGACAACCCATCTGGAGAGGTCAAACTCTGCTCCCTCTGCGTGACCTGCTGTCATCGGCTGCGGACGTTGACCATCAACGGGAAGGAATACCATGTCGTCGAGGCCAAGCTTCGAACCACGGGGAACAAACATGAGCACACAAAAAACAGACACAAACGTAAAACCAAAAAAACAACTACCCCATTTCAGCCCGCAGATCAATCCGAACCTGCTGGGAGCTTCTCACTTGCGAGAAACACCTCGGGTGCCAAGGATTCATTCAGTCAACTGGCCCATCGGAAAGCCACGGCTCCACTGCGGGTACATTGGGATTACCCGAACTTCCCACCCACTCACTGTGTCACTGGAACCGGAAAAACACGGATCAGTGGCCTTTGATTCTCACTGAGTGGATGGCCAAAAGAAAGCCCAAACTTTCTGTTGCCGCTGAAATGTTCTTCCGAACAAGTGACTAAAGTGCAGGAACTCGGGGAGTGAGGAATAGATCAGTTGCACGCCCCTTTTCGCAAGAGCATCCCAACCCGGTTGTGACAGCTGTCGTGCCGAGCATCCACAGCACTCTTGCTGCCGCCCCCATAGTTGAACTGGTTCAAAAAGCTGTCCAATTCCCGGCTGGCTTTCAAGGCATCAAATACCTGCAGTGCTGACATTCAAAACCAAAAAAACACATAAGGGGCTGCGTTGGTTTTGTGTATGATGAATCGTGTGCATGATTTTCCTCAGGATATTTATTCCAACCTTTCCGGGTCCACGTATATAATGGGAACAAATCCTTGAATGATATCGCAGTTTTCAGGCACTCGTGCCATTGCAAAAACCTCTCTCGCCTCCTACGTGGGGGGCGCCTTTGTGCCTTCGCTCGCTTGATACATGCGGAAGTTTCGCCCGAGGCACCCAATGTCCGTTTAAAGGGAACCCAGGCTCCTCTCCAAAAGTGATGAATCCCCACTACAAAAGGGCCGGAAGTGTTCATCAACCAGGGGTTTATGAATCCGGGGTTCCCGAAACTTTTTGGGCGGTCCCCATTTCTAACAAACACCCTACAGGAACGCTATGAACATTTCCAGCTTCTCCTGAAATGCCGTGAAACCCTACCCATGCGCGCCCATGGCTGAGCCCATTTGGGCGTTGCGAAAGACCAATTGGTGTTACGTTCGCCCTTCCATCCCAAGCCAAAGGGGGGTGGTTCCCCCGCCCAGCTTAGAAAGGAATACATTTCTCATCCCAATTGGTGTTAGGTTTGCCGTTCCATCCCAAGCCGGAGGGGGGATGGAAGACATTTCATCTGGCCACGACTTCGCATTTCAGCGCACCAGCTGGAGGAAGGTCTTGCCGATGACCATGTGGCGCTTGATGGCGCGTTTGTGGTACCTCGGGATGCGAGTCGGCACTCAACTTGAGAGGAAGTCGGCCGAGATCAAAGCAAAAGGGCAGACTTGGGGTTGCCCAACATGGCCATGTGTCAGAACCAATGGTACCATTTTGGGGTACAGGGTTTTGACCCACAGCCACATAGACGCCCAAAGCCGTGACTTCCCTTTGGATTCCCTTTAAAACCCCCCTTGGGATGTTCACTGGGGGTACAGGGTTTTGACCCACAGCCACATAAACGCCCAAAGGCGTGACTTCCCTTTGGTTTCCCTTTAAAACCACCCACTTTCAAGGGTGACCCTCAACAAAAGGACCCATTTGGCGAGAAGCTTCTTCGCTCGCTGAGGTCCACTCAGCTTTTTGGCGAGCCGCATGGTTTTTTTGTGTCACCTTCGCCGACGTATTTCTCAAAACAAATGCTGAGAAGTTGCCCAAGAAACCTGGAACCCACAGGGCTGAGTTGCAAGCTTGAGCCCAACCCATGCCACAAGTATTTTGAGCAACTGGAGTGGCTTGGCCGAAACGAGTCTATTTTTCTTGCATACCGCAAAAATGGCAACCAACCCAAAAGAGTGCCTCAAGTCCTTGCATGGAACTCAGGGAGTGAGGGGTTTGGAAGGGCGCGCATTTGAGGCCTGGTCAGCATGACTACCTGGAGTCTCCTTCTGACCCCTAAACAAAGGGGGTCCTAACCAGATACAACTTTGAGCAATGACCCCATTATTAAAGGGTCGGAAGAAGACTCTAGGTAGTCTCCCCAAGAGGACATGGCAAACTCTGGGTGGAAATTTCGGAGCTCCTCCCCCACCTGCCGAACCTCAAATGGCCAATAAACCTCATACAAATTCTCCCCTTGCCTGGGTTCCCTCCTTTTGGGTTCCTGGCATCATCTCAACCAATCCTCTCCCCCAAACCACCCAGCGACCGACTGACCGACTCCTCGGCTGAATGCTGGGGACAAGAGACGCGGAGATCACCGCGCGGCGCTCGGCCACCGGGATCCGAAAGCTGGAGATGTCCACGATGAGCTTCCACTTGTTGCTGACACTCGCCTGCCGGTGAGGGAATGGAAAAAGAGATTTGGGTCGCGTTAAAGGAAGGGATGGTTTGGAATGAACCCGGAATTTGGTGCCCTTATAAGGAAGGGATGGGTTGAGCCCGAAAAACCACATCGCAGGTTGACTTTCTGGGAACCCAACTTGAGTCACAATCAAAACCCGGTACTAAAATGCTCTACCCGGAACCATGCAAAGGAATTGAGAAGGCGGCCGCAGCTTTTATGGCTGGGATTGTCCCTTACCAGCCTTCATCTACCCGGGTTTTGATTGTGGTTCACTTGATGGTGCTCAGTAGGGAATGAACCCAGAATTTGGTCCCCATAAAGGAAGGGATGGTTTGAGCCCAAAAAGTCTTGCTGGTTCGAGAGGCAGAGAATGAGAAATAGAAGGACTCTATAAACCATCCCTTGTGGTTTCCCTAGGTTCATTCCCAAACCAGGTTGACTTGCTGCTGCTCAGGGAATGAAAGAGCCCAGAATTGGATCGCTTTCAAGGAAGTGATGGTTTGAGCCCAAACAAGTCTTGCTGGTTCGAGAGGCAGAGAATGAGACATAGAAGGACCCCTATAAAACACCCCATATGGTTTCCTTTAAGGGAATCTCTAGGTTCATTCCGGGAACCCATATCGCAAGACCACCAGTTGGATGGTTTATAAGGGTCATTCCATTTCTCATTCCCTGCCTATCGCACCAGCAAGAAAAGCGGACCGGCATCTTTTCGGTTTTCAGACGGGAAAACCAGTAGAGAAACGCGCATGACATCGCTGTGTATTTCAAACAATGAAGGTACCTGTTAAGGGTTGATTTCAATGGACATGGAAAGGAGCCCATTTGAGGCGTTTGAGGAATCTACAAATACTTCCCAAATCAAGATGGAGAATTGCCAGGAAGGAGGGGAATCTTGAAAGGTGCGGGGAAGATTGTCGGCCTTAGGATTCAACCCCCAACCAAGTTTCGAAGATGCCAATCCTTCGGTAAACAATGGGTTGTATTAACCCCCCATTCAAATAATGATCGTTTAAACCCCAGGGTGGGGTGCTCCCTGAAAGCACTGGCCCACTCGCCCCTTTCATCTCAAAAAAAAACAAAAAAGCATCAAAAGGACACTCCCCCGACTTGGACAAATTTCACCCCAGGGCGCTCACCTTCCATTAGCAGGAACAAAAAAGGCGAAACGATGCATGACTTGGTTGCCGTAACGACCCCTCTGCAACAAGTGTTCGACTTTTTGTGGGTCTACGGAAAATCCCACCAGTTGCAACCAAGAAGATCAAGTCCAACGATCCGTTACCAAATAGCCAGAAAGACAATGATTTGGGGAACGCAATGGTCTCGAGGATGTTTTAGGTCGAACCCTTCGACCTGGCCAACTCCGCCTGGACCCGACCTCTCGCGACAGCGAGTTCGCGAGCCTCCACAGCGGCCTGAAAGAGCCTGCGCTTCCTGGGCGAGATCCCGACTCATGAGGGCCCTACATGCGGCGACGTGTTTTTTGTTAGGTACAGCTTGTCCTTTTCGTGTCTGTGCCTTTGTCACATAGGGAAACAAAAGGGGAAAACCTCTTCTCTGGGAGTTGGCGCAGTGTTTGGGCGTTTTTAGGGCAACAAAAGTGGTACACTCGAACACAGAAGCCGGTCCTTTTGTGGGTCTTGTTTCAAGCCGCCGCATTCGGCCGTGACACGCGACTGACCTGAGCCCCGGACGCTCGGCCTTTCGACTGCCTGGCTCGTGAAGGTCACATGACGGCCGAGTGGTGGAGACATGGCTCGTTGACTTCTCAGTTGTTCAGTGACCCTGGAAAAAGGGGACACTTTTCGGGGAAGACCCTTCTTAGTGGGGCCACCAAAAAAAAGGGAAAACGGGTGCCGCTGAACAACTGAGACTTGCTTGTGCGATAGGTGCTTCAAGGGGCAGGGTACTTAGTAAGTGGTTGGTAAGCCTGGTTATAACCCACTGAGAAGACCTATAACCATGGTAGGTGGGTTAGAACCAGACTTACTAGCCACTTACTAAGTAGGGAATGACCCGGTCCCCCGAATAAAGGAAACCATAGGATGAATGGTTTACATAGGGGTTATTCAACGCATTCCGTGCTGCGAACCAGCAAGTTGCTAGTTGCTGCAATACACACTGAAATATCATGGAACGCGCTAAGGTGCAAC